>APFE031651038.1:7665-41234 GCA_000404065.3 Pinus taeda | reverse complement strand
TTTGATAGAGTTAATGTGTTATAATCGATAATATATATCAAATGGGTTTGTGGCTAGAGTTGGGTTTTGTAAAAAATGAGGGGAAAAGTGGAATATTAATAATGGAGGGAAAAGTGGAGAATGGCTAGGGTTACCAATGGAAATGGCTAGAGTTGGAATGGGTGAATGTGGTTAGAGTAGAAATGATAAAGGATGAAATGAGATGGGTTTTAGAGAATATGGGAATTTCTCCAAAATGATTAAAATGGACCCATTCTTCCTTCTTTAATTTTCAAATGTGAAGCACAATAGCCTCTTTCAGAAAAAAAATAGATAGATGAAAAGATCAATGATGGAAAGCCTTGACTAATAAAACTAAAATTTATTTTTATTCGTTATCATGGATAACAGTGACTATAATGATTACAATAAAAATAATAACCATGAAACAAATTTCGATACCTTGTGATTCCTTGTCTTCATAAATTGCTATATGTTGTGATTATGATCTTCTTTCGTTTGCTTCTGCTGATAAATTATTTCCTTCTTTGGCTTCTTTTGATGATGTTAATTTCTAAAACCTTGATTGACTTTAGTGGTGGTGGAATTATGATTCTCTGTTATTTGGCTACCCTCCACTTTGTATTTTTCTTTCACAACGCATGATTCTTCTTCAAAGCAAAATCTAGTTTTAATAAGTGGATATCTTTGACGGATGAGGATTTCATCCAAAATTTTGGTTCTTTTCTCCAACTTTCGATGTTGAGATAGCTGATTATTTTCCTTTTGAAGCTCACATCTCAAAGAGGATATTTCCTTTTCTAGACTTGGACAATAGGCTTCCCGGTCTTGCGGCTAATTCGACAAATCCTCATTCTTCTTGATGACTTCCTCATGTTGAATTTTAAGATCAATGATTTGCATGTTATTTCTCTCATGGCTAAAATCACTATCTTCTTGCAATAAAATTGGATCTTCTATTGCTATGAATGTGGATTCTTTTTCTTCATTCTCTTTCTCTTCAAGAACACAATGGGATTTTTCACTAATTTCATAATCTTGAATCCTTTCTCTTCCATACAAACTATGCAGATTATCCATGATTTCTTTTGCAGTCTTCTAATGTCTCACTTTTTCTACTTCATGATTTCAAAATCTCTTCAAAATGATCTTATCTTATTCTTTAATCTCATCATGTGTACCATATTTATTTGAGAGAAAAATATCCACATCTGAAGTTAAAATATATGCTTCAAATTTTACCTTCCAAAGCATGTAACCTGATCCATGTAGAAAAGGAACTCCATCAGCTACAAATCCTTCCTAGTTACCCATAATCTACCCTCCAACGGTGAAGCTTCACTAGAAGGAACTCTGCTTTGATACTAATTGTTGGAACCAAGATCACAACTTGGGGGGGAGGTGAATCAGTAGTGCTAATAATTACACAATTTTACCATTCCTTCTCCAATATATTAGTCCATTCATTTCTTAACATGTAAGCATTAGATATGAAACACACAACTTCCACTTGATCAGCACATGAAAGCCATAATTATAATAAATAAACATTCATAAATGAAACAAAATCATCACATCGCATAGGGACACAGGATCTCTGGTTGAAAGCCCCCCGTCAGGGAAGAAACCACCCTTGATGCTATTGCATTTCTCAATATATATTATTATTTGTCAAGAAAATCATTACATAGAGAGAACAATATGGAAAATATTTGAAAGGGACTATGATCTCCATATCATGACTCTACAGACTCCTATCTAATCAACAAACCTTGCCCAACCATCATTGGACGCACGACTCTACCAACTCTATCTAGTCAATAAGTCTTTCCCAACCACCATTAGACTCATGATTATACATACTCTATCTTATTTACAAACCATTCCCAACCTCCATTGGACTTGTTGTACCTTAAGAAACCAATTTTCTAGCTATGGAGAAATTGTGCTTAAGACATTAATGATTATTGTTTGTCGTCACTTATTTGTCACTTTATTGTTTGTTGTATTCTTAAATGAAGGACCTGGAAAACTTGGTATTTAACCCTTAATACATATGTGACCGGAAAATATCAGAATGTCATTTGTTGCTAGATATAAATGATGAATGAAGAAAGCTTGAAGGAGAAGTTTAAGATAATATGCTGCTTAACACAGAACCTACTATTCGTCACTTAGAAAAATTATGAAAATGAGAACTGAATCATAGACAATATGTTGCTTGACACAAAAACTATTATCTGCGACCCTTGGATAAGTTAAAGATAATATGCTTCCTTACACAAAAACTATTATCTATAACTTGGAAAGTAAGATGAAAACTTCAAGTATAGGAGCACTCTTTTAAGGGATTTTAACTTTATCTACATAAGCAAATAAAGACATGCAACTTCACTACTATACTTGAAAGAAGAAAACATAAGATGACACGTGATAGAGAATTTGCAAAATTATACCCAACAATTCATGGAAACTTTTGATTCTTTCATTAATCAACAACTATATCAGGAATACAGTGGTTTAGTCTCCAAGTTCTCCAACATTCGAATCGCCCTTCTCTCTAAATTTTCATCTTTTTATACATTGTGAAACAATTGCTAATCTCTGAAACTGTCAAACTACTAAAACTGTTTCTCTAACTATCTGAAGTAAGAATTATTACAAAATATTACACAGAGGGTAAAGACATCTCAAAGAACAGAAAATAACAGAAAGTAACTGAACATGACAATGACTGCTGGCTTTTCGGCTCTGTCAATCAGTTCTTGAATTCTTCTGTGGATGATTTAATAATGATTAATCCGCTTTAACCATAATAAACAGTGTTTGACTTTGACTTCTGCATAAATCTGGGCTTCCGCATCTATCGGGCTCACTTTAATTGGCCAAAACACAATTGAACCGCACTAATTACCTTCCTTCGAATTTTCCTCTAACACTTATTTTTCCCACAACCTTTGATTATTATGGAACTCAAAAAGAATTAATTCTACTTCATAAATCCATTGGATCTCCCGGCAAATCGCAATCGGCGTCTTCAATTTATATATCAATACAAAACTTAATGACATGTGGCATAACTGATGCACCGGAAGAATTAAACATAAGATATACCATATCGGGTCCAGCCTGTCGTAAATCATAATCAACATAACCATATGCATATACATGAAGTGTTATGCAATATATTTTCGGGTCTAGATTTTCCATCACTCATCGCAATCGACAAAGGAACCAACACATATGCAAAGGTGCTTTGCGGACCCGCCGAGACTTATAAAATGCAACATATAGTTCTTTGGGTCCGACCCATCATCGAAAATTGCAATCGATGATTCCGTGGTGATAACATAAATTCCCATTACATTTTTTTCTATTGTAATTAACTGCATCGCTAACACACACACACACACACACACACATATATCAGGTCTGGCTCCATATAACCATTTATATAGCAATTTGATTTGTTCATATAGCGACCTTGGCTATGCCAGGGATGATCCTTTTACACTTCTTTCTTTTGCGATTTCGATATATAATAAACAAAATACTTCATTTCCCTTAGACTTTGCAGATGTAAAGAAAATGTTAAAGTTGGCAACTAGGGCCAAACTTCATGTGGGTCATCTTATTCATGGCTGATAATATTTTCAATAGATTCCTCTCATCGAGAGGTGCACGATTGATCTAATGATCATCCGATTCCGATAAGTATTCATGGAGATATGAATTTATTTTGATTATGGAATTATTATCAAGCCGACCTACAACTCATGTAGGCTCAGTAGCCCAACAATCGCATCTATTCAAACATCAAATTTGCGTATAAATACAAGAGGAATTTTCCTCATTTGCACTTACTCATCTCATCACATCTCTCTCTCTACTGCGCAGAAAAGAGTCTCTTCTCTACTGCGCAGAAAATGGTCTCTCTCTCACACATGTGAAGCCAGAAGCTGCTGAAACTGAAGTTGCAACTGCAGATCCAAACTTTCACCAGATTTGAAAATTAAACCTCCTCTTTTGATATACGTTATAGGCTCATCTCAACCTCCTCTGAAGGCTGCAACTTTTGGTGGTGGAATCAAGTCGATCTGACAGACAGTTTGCAAGATATCGACTGCCCTAGTTTGAAGGAAGCTGCTGAAACTGAAGTTGCAACTACAGAAGTGAAGTTTGACCTACATGGACCAAAATATTTCATCATCTAAATCACTCTATAGGTTCATCTGAACCTCCTCCAAAGGCTGCAATTTTTGGTGGTGGAATCAAGTCGATCTGACAGACGGTTTGTGAGATATCGACTGCCCTAGTTTGAAGGAAGTTGTTGAAACTGAAGTTGCAACTGGAGAAGAGAAGTTTGACCTACGTGGACCATAATATCTCCTCATCTAAACTATGTTTTAGGTTCATCCAAACCTCCTCTGAAGGCTGCAACTTTTGGTGGTAGAATCAAGTCGATCTGACGGTTAGTTTGCGAGATATCGTCTGCCCTAGTTTTGATGATGAAGCCACTAATGTTGATGATATTGATCTAGGGTTTGCTACTATTGATATAAATCAGATTTATTGTACTATTTCTCTCTTCTTAATTATTGAAGATAAAATAAGATTTGATCAAAGGGTTTCCCCACGCATTGTGGGGTTTGTCCCTGGCTAGCTGCCACATCTTGTGTCTCTTGTCTTGGCTTGTTTTCTGTCGATCGTTTAATGTTCTATCTGCACTTTACTTTATGTACATGTGATTGCTAATTTGTGGAATATAATAAGAAAAATAAGTAAACTGTTTTAAGCATAGAACATACCATAACTTAACATGGTATCAGAGTCGAGGTGAAGACAAAGCCCTAGCAAGAGCAAGAGCAATCACTAACGAGAAGATGGGCAAGGCTATCCTAGAAGAACAAGGAGTGTTGGACCATGTGAGAGGCAATATTGTTGAGCCTCCATCAAATGCATCCACTGCTGCCAGGTACAAATGGAAAACCAGAGAAGTCAAAAAAAAGAAGATCATCCAGGACTCTATCGACGAGCACTTGGTGGCCTACATCTCTGACCTGAACACCTCCAAGGAAATCTATGATAGACTGGTGAGTTTATTAAAGTTAATGATGCAAATCAAGTTTTGTTTCTTAGAAATAAACTGAGGGAAATCAAGAAGGGTAAAGATGAGAGTATACAAGCATACTTCTTAAGAATCATCGAGATCAAGAATGATCTCCTATCTATTGGGGAGACTATTACTGACACAGAAATGGCACTCACAACTATTGGATTACCATTCGAATGGTAGGTGTTCAAGACTACTCTTCTGAACAATAATATAATTCCTAGTTTTGAGGAATTAATGGCTAGATGCATTCAAGAAGAAACAAGGGTAGAAGAGCAAGCAATGCCCATGCCTAAAGGTCCTCCTGCTACCTTTTCTTCTCATGCTAAGGAAAGAAATAATTCCAGGACTAAATCAAAAGGAAAGGCTAGACCTAAGGATGGAAGACAAAGGCTACAAGGTAACCTTCAACAATGGCAAGGTACGCATATGGAAAAATAATGTTAAAGATGCCTTTACTCTTGGGTTTCATGTTGATTCATTATATCAAGTCGATGGAAGTCCGCTAAGTGTCATGTCTTATGACACATCTCTTTAGTCCGAACTTTGGCATTGGAGGTTTGGCCTCCCTTCATTATAAATCTCTACTCGGTGTAAGACAAATGGTGACAGGGATGCCCAAATTACGAGTAGAGAAAGAAGGTGTATGTCCAATATGTGCCGAAGGAAAGCTCAAAAGGGGACCATTCCCCTCAAGCCAAAGCAAGACCTCCGATATATTACAGTTGGTTCACTCAGGCATATCTAAGGTTGGCATGAAGAGGGAGACTACTACACCACATACACCTGAGCATAATAGTGTGGTGGAAAGGAAGAACCATACGATTGTGGAAACTATCTCTATGGGTAGATGATGTAACAATGCTTGATATGGAGGAACCCATGGATCCTATTTATCCACCTGAGCCTTCCTCTTCTAGGAAGAGGCCTTCATGGCTTAGGGGGATACTTGATGATGTTGAAGGACATGCTACACCCCAAGGAATCTTTTGTCAAAGTAAGAAACCTAACACATATTAGGGATACCTGAGCATCATTAGCATGATCATACAAAATGAGCCTTCATCATTCTCAGATGCCATCAAGCATCAAGTATGGAAGGATGCTATGACCAAATAATATGAGTTTATTATGGAGAATGATGTCTAGGAAGTAGTTCCTAGAACCCAGGAAAAGACAATTGTTACTTCAAAATGACTTTACAAGTTAAAGCTGTAGCAGATGGAAGTACAGAATAGTATAAGGCTCATTTTGTTGCTCATGGTTTCTCCCAGAAGGAAGGTATAGACTATGATGTGATAGTTGCACCTGTTTCTAGATACACGACCATCCGCTTGATCATAGCCCTTGTGCTTCACAAGGATGGAACCTACATTAGATGGATGTCAAGACCGCGCTCTTGCACGGTTTGATCAATGAAGAGGTCTATGTGGAGCAAACTGAATTATTTGAGATTTATGATTGAAAATCTCATGTAGGTAGGTTGAAGAAGGCTCTATATGGGCTGAAGCAAGCACCTCGAACATGGTATGAGAGGATCAATAGCTACTTGATGAAGCTGGGATTCACTAGGAGTGAAGCCGATCCTAACCTTTACCTTAAGGTTGAAGATGAAAGCCCTCTCATACTGGTGTTGTATGTGGATGACCTCTTTCTAACAAGTGCATACCCTCTCATTCACAAATGTAAGAGGGAGTTGGCTTCTAAATTTGAAATGAAGAACCAAGGACTTGAAGTGTGGCAGAAGCCAAGGGAAATTTTCCTATCTCAAGGAAAATATGTGGTGAAGGTTCTAAAAATATTTGGTATGATGTACTGCAAGCCTGTGACTACCTTGAGGATCTTAACTTTCAGAAGTTATATGGTAGTGATGTCGGACCAGATTTGGGAAATGCCTCTGAGTTTCAAAAAACTCATTCGCATTGATGTTCTTGGTGAACCTCCATCTAAACATATGTTTTGCAGTTAGCATTGTGAGCTCATATTTGGTTGAGCCTCACTAGATTGGTGGCAAGAATCTTCTGAGATGTCTTCAAGACACAATCTCTCATGGATTGAGATACACTACCGGAAATATGAAACTGCATGATTATTCAAATGTTGATTAGGCAAGTAGTGTGGAGGATCACTGGAGCACTTTTAGTGTTGTTTGTCTTTGGATTCTACTTTGATATAATGGATGAGAAAGAAGCAAAAGTTGGTTGCCATAAGCACTGCCGAGACTAGATACATATTTATGAGTATGATCTTGTATGAAGCTGCCTGGTTGGGGAAGCTCTTCAGTGAGTTGTTTGAAAACATACCACTGTGATTCTCTGTAACAACCAGAGGTGGGATTCGATTATTGAGGAATCTTGTATTCATCGATTTCTCCAGCAAATAGACATCATCTGGGATATGGTAAATCAATGAGAAAGGAGGCTCCATCGCATTAAGATGATGTACAAGTCAATACACCTTGTCAAAACCTCAAGGAAAGATCTAATTTGTGATTTTTCCCAAACGACTTGGAGTCATCAAGAAACCCTTGTACAAGGGTCTTGTATGTTGCATACATTGAGCTTTGGGAGCTCTGAGGGCTTGTGGTTCTTACTGGAGCAACATACGATCACAGGGTGACTCACCCTCCCTTGGTGATGTGCACTGGAACAAGATGATTCGCTCTCTTGTGGGACAAGATGATTCACTCTCTTGTCGAATAGGATGATTCGCTCTCCTATGTAGCAGGATGATTAGTTCTCTTGTGAGGCCTGGATTGATGTGTTCTCCATGGTGATTGTAGTAGGATTTATGTGTTCTCCTATGAGGCCTGCATTGATGTGTTCTCCATGGTGATTGTAGCAGGATTAATGTGTTCTCCTATGAGGCCTGGGTTGATGTGTTATCCATGGAGATTGTAGTAGGATTGATGTGTTCTCTTGTGAGGCCTGGATTGATGTGTTCTCCATGGTGATTGTAGCAGGATTGATGTGTTCTCCTGTGAGGACAAGATTGATTAGTTCTCCTATTGAGGCATCCTACCCATGCAGTCTGGGACTCATGGGAAGTTCCTCTCATCTGATCAATGAGCAGGGAAATGAAGTTAGGGACCATAGTAGTACTGATGGAGAAATCATTGTATCTACCATACTCCCTATGCTAGGATGACCTCCATTGATCTGGGACCAATGGTAAGAGTGGTACATTCTATGACACTGACTTCAGGTCGGTTGTTACTAGTTTGGGACCAGTGGTACACACTCTGAGACTGACTTTGAGTTAGTGGAGGATGTTACTAGTCTGGGGCTAGTGGTAGGAGTTGTACTCACTATGATACTGACTTTGAGTTGGTTGAGACTAGTTTGGGACCAGTGGTACATACTCTGAGACTGACTTTGAGTCAGTATGATACATCCTCAATCATTTCTTCTTCTTCATAATTCGGACAAAAGCAGAGCAGAGCATAACAGAGCAGAGCCATATAGATTAGTACAGGGTAGAACAAGACAAGCAGAAAAGGAAGAATAGAGCAGATCAGGGCAAGGGTCAGGCTATATAGGTAAATGCATTTGATTGATGAATAGTATTGACCGACAGATAGATTGTAGATGAAGTTCTCCCTAGTTGAGAGGGAGTGTTAAAATTGGAAACTAGGGCCAAAATTCATGTGGGTCATCTTATTTGTGGCTGATAATATGTTCATTAGATTCCTCTAATTGAGAGGTGTAGGATTGATCTAAATATCATGCGATTCCGATAAGTATTCATGGAGATATGAATTTATTTTGATTATGGAATTATTATCAAGCCGACCTACAACTCATGTAGGCTCAAAAGTGCAACAGTCACATCTATTCAAACATCAACGTTGTGTATAAATACAAGAGGGCTTTTCCTTATTTGCACTCACTCATATCATCACATCTCTCTCTCTCTACTACGCAAAAAAGAGTCTCTTCTCTACTGTGCAGAAAAGGGTCTCTCTCTCACACATGTGAAGCCGGAAGCTACTGAAACTGAAGCTACAACTGTAGATCCAAAATTTGACTAGTGTGGACCATCAAAACTCCTCTTCTGATCTATGATGTAGGTTCATCTAAACCTCCTCTGAAGTCTGCAACTTTTTGTGGTGGAATCAAGTCGATCAGATGGACGGTTTGTGAGATATCAACTACCCTAGTTTGAAGGAAGCTGCTAAAAATGAAGCTGCAATTGCAAAAGTGAAGTATGACCTATGTGGACCAGAAGATGTCCTCATCTAAACTATGCTGTAGGTTTATCTAAACCTCCTCTTAAGGCTACAACTTTTGGTGGTGGAATCAATTCGATCCGACAGATGGTTTGCGACATATCGATTGCCCTAGTTTGAAGGAAGCTGCTGAAACTGAAGCTGCAACTGCAGAAGTGAAGTTTGACTTGCATGGACCAAAAGAACCCCTCATCTGAAATATTCTATAGGTTCATATAAACCTCCTCTGAAGGCTGCAACTTTTGGTGGTGGAATCAAGCCAATCCGACAGTCAGTTTGCGAGATATCGTCTGCCTTAGTTTTGATGATGAAGTCGCTAATGTTGATCCTATTGATCTAGGGTTTGCTACTATTGATATAAATCAGATTTATTGTACTATTTCTCTCTGCTGAATTATTGAAGATAAAAGAAGATTTTATCAAAGGGTTTCCCCACATATTGTGGGGTTTGTCCCTGGCTATCCACCACATCTTGTGTCTCTTGTCCTGGCTTGTTTTCTGTCGATCGTTTAATGTTCTATCTACACTTTACTTTATGTACATGTGATTGCTAATCTGTGGAATATAATAAGAAATAGAAGTAAACTATTATAAGCATAGAAAATACCATAACTTAACAAAAAATAAGGGAGATTCATTAAGGTTGAACCCCTGTAGTGATTTTTAGACCATGCATTGTGATAAAAGTGATAAATAAGCTTAAACACAATATAAGCTACAACATGACTTATGAATAAAATTGTTCTCAATCCTTCTATTGTCAGACGTCCCACCCAAATTATCCATGCGGTTCACCTTTCATACATTTTCAAACTTGAACACTAGGTCTGCTCAACATGAAAATCTCAATAACAATATCATCATAGATCAAGATATCAATCACTAAATCAATAAACCATAGTCAAGTCTCACATTCATACATCATCTCAATTCACATAACTTCAATACATTTTTTGTAAACAAACTAGATGCAGAAACTCAACAATGTAATACATAATAGCCATATGAAAAACATTTTGACACTATTACAACCAATCTATCACAATCATATAAACTCAAACAACAATTTTTCCCCTGCAATCACAAATGCATTCACGAAACCATTGTAGCTCTATCACATAAACATAGTCTTTGACCCTCTATACTTCTATTTATGCTACAACCATTCCTCCATGCAGATTCTACTTCAACCAATTCAAACTCCTCACCAATGGCTCTCCAAAACACTATAACACATTTATCACTCAAGAGAACCAACCAAATGAGCAACCTTTCTCCACATATTTATAGATTTTGAAGATGATTAAATCAATTAATTCCAATACTATAGTGGAGCTCTTTTCATATGTTGAAATTTATTTGGTTCATTGCTTCTTGACTCAATCAAGTCACTAACTTAATTTACTAAATAATATTATGTTTAAATCATCATCTAAAAGCACAATTACCCTTTTTTGACCTTCACATGAGGATTCTCGAACAATACATGTTAGAAAAAAAATTAAACACGTGAACAGTCTGAGGAATGTAGAGAAATTCCCTTGAAACAACCCAATCACTCCCATAGCACAGTGTTCATGTGATTAGATCTCCATTCTTTCCCACAGGCTAGCGTCAATGTGACTAAGGACCTAAAACCACTCCCATGACTCAGCAAGCATGTGACTAGGGAATAGGATGGTTAAACCTTGGTCAACTCATCTTGGAAACTATTGAAACTTCTTCTAGAGCTTGACCAGAATTTGTAGGTAATTTAGAAGTGTCTGGTACCTTTGCAACACTTCACCAACTCACTGCAATGTCACTAACATCATCAAAAGTCAAAGTAGGTTGAATTGTATTCCATCCATCATCTACTTCAACACTCAAATGATAAAATTAACCACAACTACTCCAACCTCTTCAACCATCAATGAAAGACCTTGCAACTGATCATAAAATTTGAAAACCATCCATACACACAACTAGTACCATATTCATGACTTGATTGTCTCCAATATTGTAAACTAGGTGTAGCAACTCCACATCCTACCAAGGCATCCATGCACAAGCCAACACCTTGCACTAACAACTGCAACCATCAAGTTAGGTCTGCAACCATTGTAAAATACAAGTACCATCTCATGAGAAAGTACATAACTTGGTTGACATAAATTCCAACCAACATTAATGCAACCTCCAACACAAACACTACCAGGTTGACATAAATGCCAACAAACCAACTGAGCCATAATACCAACATAAAAATGGAGACTTAGCCAGTTGTTAGTTGGGATGACTAGTAGGATGATGATGGTGAGGACTAACTAGAGACCTAGAAAAAAGGGAAAGTTAGAGCCAAGTGGGAAGAGGGATAAATTGCATCTATACCTCTATGAGTGAGGTGGAGTGATGTAGATCCATAGTCCCAAAGTTGTGGAAATTTGGGCAAGGTCCATTGAGGAATTTTCATCATTGATTATTACCTTGATACAAAGGCCTATAGTATTTAGTAGCTAGAGGATTAGAGTCATTTAGACACTAAGGAGACGAGAGCATTGTTGATATCAGAGTAGGAGGCTAAGTAGCAGAGTCAACAAGAACACATTTTTCCTAGTAGACAGTTGCAAACATAGTTGATTCAATGTTTTCTTTTTTTTTGTATACTTTTCAGTTGTTGTTGTTGTAATGCAACAAAAAAACTGAGAGGTAGTGCTACAGTACATTCCACAGGTTCTGGATATGTGTGGTTAATAATGCCTTTCTTGCTAAGAGGGACTTTTGAAAACTGTAGCAATAAAGTCTCTATTTGACTTTGCCTTGGTCAAATTGAGAAAATTCGAATTTCTACATCAGCAGATAGCTTGGAGGTGGCTAACTGAGGTGACATGGCTCTTGTCACTTAGTTAGCTCAGTAAATTTGAGATAGATGGATTGAAGCTTAGTTATTCATGTGTGATTTCTAATTTATAATAATTTAGTTCAGTTATTTATAGTTGTACTCAATTAAACTAGTTCTAACAATTAATAGAACTAGCTGGAGATCAGTTGTGCAGTGGGACAAAAATCTAACTCATAGATCATCTAGTTAACTAATAAATCAACTCAAAATAGTTAGTGCATGAAATAAATAAATAGTGTAATGCAACAAAAACACTGAGAGGTAGTGCTACAGTACATTCCACAGGTTCTGGATATGTGTGGTTAATAATGCCTTTCTTGCTAAGAGGGACTTTTGAAAACTGTAGCAATAAAGTCTCTATTTGACTTTGCCTTGGTCAAATTGAGAAAATTCGAATTTCTACATCAGCAGATAGCTTGGAGGTGGCTAACTGAGGTGACATGGCTCTTGTCACTTAGTTAGCTCAGTAAATTTGAGATAGATGGATTGAAGCTTAGTTATTCATGTGTGATTTCTAATTTATAATAATTTAGTTCAGTTATTTATAGTTGTACTCAATTAAACTAGTTCTAACAATTAATAGAACTAGCTAGAGATCAGTTGTGCAGTGGGACAAAAATCTAACTCATAGATCATCTAGTTAACTAATAAATCAACTCAAAATAGTTAGTGCATGAAATAAATAAATAGTGTAATGCAACAAAAACACTGAGAGGTAGTGCTATAGTACATTCCACAGGTTCTGGATATGTGTGGTTAATAATGCCTTTCTTGCTAAGAGGGACTTTTGAAAACTGTAGCAATAAAGTCTCTATTTGACTTTGCCTTGGTCAAATTGAGAAAATTCGAATTTCTACATCAGCAGATAGCTTGGAGGTGGCTAACTGAGGTGACATGGCTCTTGTCACTTAGTTAGCTCAGTAAATTTGAGATAGATGGATTGAAGCTTAGTTATTCATGTGTGATTTCTAATTTATAATAATTTAGTTCAGTTATTTATAGTTGTACTCAATTAAACTAGTTCTAACAATTAATAGAACTAGCTGGAGATCAGTTGTGCAGTGGGACAAAAATCTAACTCATAGATCATCTAGTTAACTAATAAATCAACTCAAAATAGTTAGTGCATGAAATAAATTTGAGTTCCTCATCTGTGGTGGAGATTCCAAGGTAGTGTACAATTAATTATATACTAGATTGAGTGTATAGTTTAGAGATTGTTCAGGTGATCAATCCTTGTGTAGGATTTAACCCTGTACATAAATTACCTACAAACAAATTCTTAAAACAAAAAAATATACAATGGAAAGAACATAAAACAACTATACAAAAATATTTTCCCCTAGACCCCAAATCAAGGACTACCAAATTGACTTTTCATTATGTTCATTTTAATGTTACAATACATATATATACATGTCAAAGCATTCATAAACCTCAATCCACTAACCCTGGATTATAACATAACCATAGTTCCCTTGACCGGATCTACAAAATACCATGTGAAGAAAACCATCATGTTGTTGGGTATGTGTTATATTCTTTCCACAACTAGCCCCACGCGTGGACCTACCTATGGTTTTGTGCATGATTTGTGCACATGGTTTTGGGCATGATGGTTTCTTTCCTAAGGTATCTTGTAGATCCAGTTAGGCGAACTACGACTATGTTCTAATCTAGGGTTAATGGATTGGGGTTTATGAATGCTTCGACGTGTATATGTATGTGTTGTAACATTAAAAGGAATATAATGAAAAAATCAATTTGGTAGTCCTAGTTTTGGGATCCGGGGGAATATCATTGTGTATTTGTTTTGTGTTTCTCTCAATTTTTTATTTTAATTTTTCTAAGAATTCATTTGTATGTAATTTATGTATAGGGTTAAAACTTACACATGCCCAAAACCATGTACAAAACCAATGCACAAAACCATGGGTAGGTCCACCCACCATCTCTGGGTATGCCTCTTATCCTTGCATCGACCCAACTATTATTGGGTCCGCATAAAAAAAAATCCTAGGGCACTACCTTGGACCCCATGTAGGGGACATACCACCGCACTACAAACCCCCTAATAGGGGTCCTATCACCCCGCTGCGACTCCCTTGTTTCAGCTGGCACAATGTATAACATTTGGTGCTAGTCTTAGATAAAACATAACACAAACCAACACCTTGGGAATTGTGAAAACAAATAGGGGGAATCCCTATATTTTGGGAGCCTATTTCCTTAGGAATTGCACAAGGAAATAGGAGTGAGTGTAGGTAGTGCAAGTGCATGCATTGTGAGAACAAGTTTAGTCTTTCAGTTTGTCCTCAGAGTGAGAGATCACATTTGTAATTGCTCCTCAATTCACTTGATTAATACAAACGGGTCTAAGGGGTTTGTACCAGTTGCTTTCCCCCAGAAACATCGGTGTACCTAGGTATTTGATGATGCATGTTTGCGCATGTTCTAAATTTTGAATTAATTTCCATAGAGTAGTGGAGTAGAATTATGTCTATTGATTTAGATTACATTTCTTGAGTAGTTGCAATTTTATCATCAAATTTATACAGATGAAGGAACAACATGTAATGTGGAAGGAGATGAGGGTGCAAATCATCAAGCTCTTTGAAATACTAAAAAGTGATTCTTGAACTATTTTGATGGATGTTGAATTTTTTTTGTTGTTATAAGCCTTGGAAAGGACTTTCTTTGGCACATTGTGCATATACTAGTGGTGGACACACAGAACACTAGAACTTAAGAAATTGAGTTTGATGGGAACTAATGAAAGATGGGAATGCTTTACATGAATTTGTTAGTGTTGTTGGTTACAATTATATTGTTTCTTTTGTTGGTTGATTTGGGGCATGTCCATGAAAATTTCAATCGTTTTCATGTGTCTCTATTATGGATTTTATCTTTCATTATTTCTTATTGCGCTTTTTGGTTTTCTCTTAGTTAATTGTTGGTTGTGGGAAAGGAAATAAAAGGAGTTCTAGAGAATATATAAATAAAACCCAACTAGAAGTGCATGGAAGGACCTGGTTAAACCTTCTACATAAGATAAATGGTAGTGGAAGGTAGAAGAAGATGACAGAATATCTAGGTGGACTACTAGGTCCACATGAATAAAATGGACAGTAACATGATAACTATGAAAATAACATAATAAGGGAGTTCCCTTTACTAAAATTATGCATGGCTTATATATATTCTATCTTTTATAAATATGAGAAATATTGGAAATAAAATTAAAGGCATGACAATACTAATTGGTCTGAGAGGCTAGTAGTTGAGAACCATCATAGTAGTAAGATAAGTGAATAATCTATAAAAAATTACCATTGTGTGAATACTATGGAAATATAATTGGTACTTACCATTTTCAGGTAACAAAATGAGGTTACTTAATGGATTCATGCTTAATATGGAACACCATTGGGAAAGTGGGAAGGAATGACCTATTTATGATAGTTAACATTATTAATATGTTATGATTATGCTCGTGACATTTGTTGTGAGCATAAACAAAACTGATAATTATTGAAAATTGATAGCATATGAATAGCATGGATGAGGACATGTTGGAATTGAATGAACTGTTGAGTATTGCAACAACACGAATTCCATCAACCAGAAATAGACATAAAAAGGATTTAGCTAAGAGCTTTGGTAATGATAGCCAAGAAAATAAGAAAAGCAATTGGCCAAGTTAAAGAGGATAAGGGAAGGGATTGGTTAAGAATTCCTTTGGCTGAAATGGAAAATTGTTGTTTCAAACTAATGCATGCTTTGCATGGATACCAGGAAGTTTTCACAACACTAATATTGTATGGCATATGCATTCACTATATATCATGAATATGATAATGATGAAGCGAATGTATATGCCGCCATTTCATTTGAAAACAATCATCCCAGCAGAAGGATAATTGATTAATATTATTAAAAAATTGACTATTATATGAATGAAATGTTTGAGATAACAGGGCGAGGTTATATAATAAGATCCCCAATCATGTAATGGATCCATTGAACAATTGTGAACTCTTGTTGTTAAATATTATTATGATCATGTTCTTATGACATTTATGTTCCATGTTTATATTATGTTTATGACAAGGAAATGTTGAATGTCGTATCAGTGAGTATACTAAAAACTAACCAAATTCCTTGGTCAAATCATGAGGAACATATGCTATTGAGTACTAGCTTGGGCTAAGAAACCACTCCGTGCATACAATTAATCTATTACCACCACCAAAATGTTATCTATCCACTCATATACTTGTTGAATGATCACACCTACCTTATTGGAGGTTTGATGATTTTGGAGGTGTGATGATAATGGAGGTGTGGTGGGAAATAATATTCATGTCGAAAAAACACTACCTAAATGGTAGTACCTAGGCTCACTCGGAGGTGAGTGAGAGTAGGGGGGTGTATTAGGATATGTACAAAAAGACTACCTAGAGTAGTATATCCAATACTAAGCACTTCCCTTGGTGGTGAAACTACCTAGTGATCTAGATTTAAAGCTGAATCTAATTGAAGATCACATAGAACTATGTAGAATATATGCCAGTAAGTTGTTGCTTCAACTAATAAACCACTCAGTGAATTTGGATGAAGGCTACATAGAGATAAGTATTAATTATTAGTTCAAATAAGTTTCTATTTAAGACACGATTGATATGTTTTAAAGTTTTTATAATTGATCTCATAAGAATAATGCAGTTTTGATGTAGGTGAAATACTAATATACCTAGCTTAAATATATGAGGCTAACTACAAGTAACATCAGCAGGATAATATTAGAGTGTGCAACATCAACATAATAGAGTTGAAGATCTTGAGAACTAGGTCATTGCAATGGTGCTGGAAACCTATGATATACATTTATTTCCATATGAGATGCCATGAATAATATGGTTATGTTATGAAAGAAAGGAAGAGAGATGTATTGGTTATGAAGACTCTTCCTATGCAAGGAATCCTTTCCAAGGGATAGATCACCCGAGGGTCTAGGAAGTAGAGAAGGGAATGCCTTAACTTGGAAGGTGTGTCGTTGTAAGGAAAATAAAACCAAATAAAATCAGTTTAAAAATGGGAATGTGCATACTCAGTGAGGTCAAGCATACATTGAGGAAGAAATGAGATAGGTTTGTTCCAGTGAAAATATTAAAGAAATCGAATGGCATGGCTAGACATTGGAGGGTGATCCTGCTCCAAAATCAAGTGATCGAGTAGGACAAGGTGTTGCTGGTAAGAACACCCTAGGGTCTTGGGTTGAGAACCCCAACAGAGTAGAGGGCAAACCCCAAAAATAAATGCTCAGGAAATCAACCTAAACGCTTATTCTACTAAACTGTGTAAGAGTGTCCTTACCCGGAAGTCCTACGTTTGAGTAGATCTTGTAGGGTGCAAACCCTTAGCTTATCTTGATGTCTTCAAAACTTGAAAATTATTCAAATGAAGCATATACAACAGTAGAAACATAAAGCATGTTCATGATATTGACTTTCAATCATATAAATGAATGAACAATTACACATCAATGTAAGATTGATAAACGAATTACAATATAAATAGATGCATAAACACATTTAAGATTGGCAAGAGAACAACATTCCTTTATTAAAGTTAGCTACAAGTAAAGTGGAGAAATATCACCTGAGTCCTTATCCAGCTCCGAGGGGAACTATCCTCTAGATTCGTCATTTCCCGGGCTCAGCAATCTTCCTCCATCACCGATACAAGGATATCTCAAGAAAGATGAAGGATATCTCCAATAAGGAAACAAGGGTTTCCTGAAGCTTTTGGGAGTGCATGAGGCACAGGGATTTCTTTAGACTCGATCAAGGATAATCTCACTACAGTATCAATATCTCATATCTTCTCACTTCAGACCTTCCCATGGAGCTTTATTTATACTTCTCCAAATTAGTTTTTTCAGTTGGGAAATAGTTGGGCCACAGGAAATAGGAGGTGAGTAACAGGTAAAACCCATGAACTCTGCTCATAATTAAGGAAATTTATTTTTTTAAATTGTTTTAACATATGTATGTGGGTTGGGTATATGCTGACCCACGTCTACATGCTTTTATCATAGGGAAAAGTAGTGTATAGGAAATAAAACATTGTTTTTTTTAATTTTAGACCAAGTCTAGAAGGACGGGTTTCCCCAGGCCATAATCAAAGCATCAGATCTGCCAAGAGTGCTAAATGGTGCTATAACAGATGCCCCCTAATGTATGAGGTCATAAGGGGTACATTATGGCCTAAATGTATTAATTGTATAGAAAGAATCATGCTGAGACTGAGGAGGAGTTCACTAGAATTCAGCTTGCCAAGCCAGCGAAAGAGATCGGAAAGAAACTGTTGTCTGAGGTGGGCATACCCATGCTCATAAATACTAAAGCATGTCTACATGTCAAGTACAAAAGTGGATCCAATATGCATACGAGTATAAAGGAACTAGAAATACATAATGGATCATCTTATCATAATCAAGAAAGTACATGTCTGAATATCACACGTAAAGAGATGATCAATGATGATGAAGTATGAAGCTGATCACTGAAGTAAAGAAACTGATCCAAATAGTACCAAGTGAACATGATGGAATAAATGGTACTACACTGCAACTCAGGTGCCAACATATAATATATCGCCGTAATGAACTAGAATATATAAGGTCGATGGTGTCAACTAGCAGAAATAGGAGCAACTGGCAAGTGAACCAAGACATGCAGATGCAAACTTGAGGTCTTCACTAATCATCGTGGTACATTTCTACACAATGGGAATAAATGATCTGAAGCTAACCATGTGAGAAATTGTTTGATTACCATTCATTGATGTATACTATTCACAAATGTGAGGCTACTCACTGATAATGATGATGACAGTCAAGGTACCCAGTGCAATCTAACAAGTGCGAATAAATGAGGTGTAGTTGAACACATGGAAGAATCTATCAATCAAGAGACAATTACGTTTTCCCACTATCGATAGTGAAGGAATCTACCACTAATGATTGCAAACCCTAAGTTACTACTAAATGGACTCTAGGTCTCCTTCCCAGAGCAATGAGTTGAATTCGATGGGAAACGATCCACTAGAAGGAAGGCATTAAGGCGTCCTTCATCAATCTAGCACGAGTGTAACCCGTAAGTCCATAATGTGGAAGGAATGGGATGAACAAAGATGTAGTAACCCAATCGAAGCATGTTTCTTGCATACACAAGATGTGGCTAGCGTACGATAGAAACCCAATGAACTAAGCAATAATGAAAGCTGACATGGAGGCAAGGAATCCACCAATAGGGTCAAATTGAAACCAAGGCACTGCACAAATCCCAATGTGTGATAATGAAATCTGAAGTCAAACATAAGGGAAACCACTCAATCAAATACCCATGATATTGATCGATTCTGAGCACAAGGTGACCTATCAATAATGAAAATAGGGCCAGGGTGAGGCTCTAGATCTTCCCTTAGAGCAATTTGTCATAGTCGATAACAGCAAGATCTGCCAGTGAGAAGTCAATGGAGACCTTCTCAAACTAGCATGAGGAAAGGACCAATATTGCTTATGTGATAACGCACATGATGCTGGCAACTAGGGATGGCTGACTAAAAAATAGGTTAAGGGACACTATAGAGAGGCTGAATCAAGTTTACTACCCTTGAACAAAAGCACGACTCAATTTTTACTACATGGGAGGATATTATAACTTTGTCTAAGTTCGTCATGCAGGAGGCATAAGCAAACTCTCCATATTATTAGAAGGGGTAAGCAATCGAAGGAGAACTGACTCAATAACAAGGTTAAGGCTCTCCTAAGTCAAACTAAAGCCCATACCAATGGACGAAAATACTTACTTTTGAGTGCTTTGTTCGAGGGCAACGCAACTGACTCTAGTTTCCATCAAATCTAGAAATAATATCCCGTTCCCACTCTTTTTTTGAAATATATAATGTTTTTTGTCTTTTTCTTTTATACAAAGCTTGAAAAAGAATAAAAGGATGCTATAGTACAGTGGAAAGAATGAGTTTTAAAAAATAGATGCTCTAGTTCCTCATAGGGGAACTTTCCTGTGCACAATGCAAGGTGGCAAAATTGGTCAAGGACACTCAAAGGAATGTTCTTTCCAAGTGAAGCCAACTCAAGGCCAAAAGGTGCAAATAGTCAATATGAAATGAAACAATACAACTCAACACAAAGGAGCCTCTAGCGTATAAGGCCAAAAAATAGAGCAAAAGAACAAGAATGAGTCTTCAATGCACAAGACATGGCGAGACTAATGAGGACTCTCGAGCCTACTCAATATAGCAGAATGGGCAAAAAAAGTAAGTGAGGATCTAACTAAGATGCCCATGTAAAGGTTGGCTCTATTATCGTGTCATGATTCTAAAGTTGTCAAGTGAAAATGGTTTGTGAACCAAGACATGATGGGGTCAACCCTATGGCAAACATATCGCAGTATGGAGGCTATTATGCAAAATGCATCAGAAAGTGGTATTCCCTAACCTATATGCCAGTGAGAAAATGATACTTGCCATGATGGGTCTACGGTCATGGGACCAAAACACTTTCTCGAAGAAGTCTCCAAAATTTCCTATAAAGACAACCCATTCTTGACACTCCATGCCAAAAGGTAAAAAAGTCCATAAGATAAAAATCAACTTTTGAAAAAATAAATTTCATTTTGCAACCTATATAAGGACTTTTGGACTCACATTTTTGTCATTTGTGTTTTGAGCAAGGAGATGTGGAGACAAACTCAAACAAACTTCCTCCATCTAATCCAACCATTCAAATCACTCCAAAACTTCCAGGTAACCCTTTTATCATGCTTTCAATAATTTGTGATACTTTTGAGGTTTTTTTTTCATAATTTGACCATAGGAAAATATGTTAAAAATTTGAACTCTGTGTACATGTGGTTGAATACAGGTAACTCATGTATACGAGGGCCCTACACGCGACTATGTCAAAAGGGAACCGACGTGTGCACGAAAAAAAAAATAAAACATAAATCTAATGATTTGAAACATCTTTTTGGGAAGGATGACAATCACCTGGAAAGAAAGGGAGCATAGTGCCATTGATAAGCAAGTAATGGAGGATCAAAATGCCTTAGATGCTTTGAGAGGTTGTGGCTAGCTAAAATTCTTTAAAATGCCAAACATGAAGGCAAATACAAGATTGTTTGAGTTTTCAATTCATTACTGGAGTGCAGAGGATGATGCATTCATGATTGATTAGATTCCCCTAAGGATCGAGATAGAAGATATTTACTTCATTACCGGTCTTTCTCGAAGGGGAGAGATAGTGCATTCTACTGGTAGGACGAGAGGTAGTCCCACTGTAGAAGACTATGCCCACATATACTATCGTGGTCACCCTGAAAAGATTGGAAGGAAGATTCCAATCAAGCATGTAGAGAGTTTATCCTTGAAAATTCTACTATTTAGCATCACCAGGGTAAACAATTATGCTACTTTACATCAGGACTCACGTGTATCCATGAGCGTAGCAGTGGAATGACTCACTACTTTGTTTGATTGGTGTACACCTCTAATGACCAACTTGAAGAGCCAACTCACTTCCATTTAGAAGAGTCAGACAAATAACTTTGTATACAACACAATCTTATGCTCGTTCTTCTTTGAGAAAGTACCTGAGCTTCGACCCAAGGTATTATCGATCATTAACAGCCCAAGGGATCCATGGATGTGTAGATTGGATAACCTGATGAAACACCTAGGGGGTGTTGATGTCCCCAAGATGACTTTTGATGATGACTTTTTCACATGGTGGGATCAACAGGTCATCACAGTCGACGAATACCCCTATGCCGAAATGGATTTCCGGGGAGATACAAATTTAATATTATCACTAGATGCAGCATGGGGAACCATAGTGGTGAGCACCAGTATTGTAGCAATAATGCTGCAACTCCTGGGATTCCTTCTTTACTTTTATCAACCCGGTAGTACGTAACAAACTTGGAAGCGATGGTGTTGTATGCACAAGTACTAGCTCTTACTGCAGGCTATCACTTGGTCAGCTGGCGCAAGTTCGCTAGGAGCTTAAGCCAACTTCTATGAGTTCTAAGAAGAATCTTTTAACTATGATGAAAGAAAGCTAACTCTACAAAGGCTATTCTATTTGCAGAAAGAGAAGGAAAACTAAAATGTAACGCAAACCCTAGCAAACCTTAATTTACCTATTAACCCTACTTTTGCAAGAAAAGAGATGAAAACTGATGAAATGAGTGCCATTGACTAATGAAAAGGTAAATTGCATTTATTCAAGCTAATTTTGAAAAGAAATGAGAATAAAACATCTTTTTGTGCTTTTGAGTGTTTTTCTGTGAAATTATTATGCTTGTGATTTATCTGGTTGTGACTGTGCAGAGGTTTGGTGGCAAAGGAAGATGAATTTGGCTTTGGAAGAGGGTGAAGGAGGTGTGGAGAGGTCATAAAAGGCCCCTAGTACCCTTCAAAAGACTTCCATAGTGATCATACTTCGAAAAGCCACTCACAGGAAGTTCTACAGGAGGCTGCAGGGGATCTACACGAGGAGGCCGAGAGCTATTTTTGGAGTTTTGAAGGTGGAAAAATGATGGGAAAGGGGAACTGAAGGCTAGATGAAGGTGTTGAGGTGTCTAGAACTTGTCAAAGAAGATCAAGAATGAACGTGATGGTTGGATTGTTCAAATTACAAGAAAGCAGCTTTATGGAGAAAAATGCAGAAATTAGGGCAGATTGGCGAAATGTTGCGAATGATGGGAAATATATGAAAAGTGAGCTAGTGCTAGCTGCTATATGGATTTATGGTGAGCTGAGATGTCCTGCAAGAGATCTGCACATTTACTTATCAAAGCTGACCAAAGAAAGAACTAACTATACCATGAAAACAGAACTTGTTCTAGCTTGACCTAATTTCTGACCTACAAACAGAAAATGTTGAACAATAACCTATGAACAGAAAAGCATGTGGAGAGAACTATGGTAAGAGAACAAGAAATGACCTAAGCAACTGAATTTGAACCATTATATCAATCTTTCCAAATCAAGTTATCACACTAGCAGTTGCATGGAAGAGCAAAAACTGTGTTTTTGGTGGTAGCAGAAGTGCCTTGACCTCAAATCACAGTCCCAAGAAGGGAGAAAGGAGATCAGGGCCTCTTTTTGGCCTTTTTGAATCTTATGTTGTCACCACAGTGACCTACTTGAGCAACTGAAACAAAAACAACTATACTAACCATCGAAACCAACCTAATCTAACAAAGTAAAATGAATCTATGCAATAGAAATTAACTCATGAACTGAAGCAAAAACATATAAGTACATAGTAGGAGGTGCTGGGTAGCTTGGGTTGGGCCCTAACCCAAGATTTTTAGCCCTTTGAAAGAGATAAGTGCTAGCTCAAAAACTGTTTCATCTTCATTATCAAAAGTAGCAGTTACATTACATAAACTTTTCTAAAAAAGGAAGTCAAAAATGAGTTGAACACAATGCTGCACAAAAGTGAAAAAATATACTAATAACTGGCTAAACTACTGAGGCTCTAATCCCATTTATTTATACGAATGGAGTCCTCCAACAGTCCTCCTAAAATCAAGTAACTCGGCTTCCTAGAACTGGAGATAAACAACAGTCCTACTTTACTTGCTTGGTTGTCCCTTGGAATCATCAATGTGGACCTTTGTGCTCTGAGTTACTGATGGAGTTTTTGAGGAAAGGGGTCATAAATGAAGGAGACACCCCCCCTACAAGTTGCCTTCCCTATTTTCCTCAAGTTTTGGCTGCCATTTGCTCATAAATCCCTTGAATTTGTCCAAAATTGACCAAAAAAACTGCATAAGGCACATATTAGACTACATGGAAAAATAACTAACCCAATTCACTCTATTAGCATAAATATATTCACAAAAATGCAATAAACTAATCAGAATGGTGGATTAAGTCGAAGTAAGAGACAGAATGAACCCATATAATTACCAATTTCTGGGGCTCATCATCACCCCCTAGCTGAGTGGGTTGCTCATCCTCTGAGCAACTAATCTAACTCTTCATCCTTAATGGCTCTGACAGATTCCCTGACATCCCAAGCCTCTGATGTGATATCTTCCTCTTTATCATGGAGACCTACTTTTCTATTTACTTCTTCCCATTGTTTATGTTCTTCCTCCTCCTTTACACCTTCCAGCAGTCCTAGCAGCAGTGGAGGACTGAATTTAAGGCCAATCCAATTTGCCTTCAAGCTTTGCATTAAGTCCTTATATAGGGGCACTCTCCTCATGGCTTCCCTCATCCTATTTGGGGAGTGATACTCCCTGATCCTTAGGCTTTGTGGTAATGTATTCCACCTTCTCATGCAGGCATGGATGCAGTCATCTCCAAACAATCTCTCCATATCCTCGAAATGAGCAATAGCCTGGGCTTGCTTGTCAACATAGTCCGGGACAACTTGAGGATTAGCTGCAAGGTGTTGGTGGGCATAGATGAGAGCCAAGGGTTCTGTTGGTTCTGCGCTAATCATTAGGGGCTCACTTAGCTCTTTTTCAATCATTTTCTGGATTTCTACTGCCCTTTTCTCTTCATGGCTCATCCAAGATGCCATAGCCATTAGCTGCAAGTCTCCCAATGCAGCATTTGGATCCCATAAATTCATGTCAGTAAGTGCCATGTTGTGCAGGTAAAATTCTACTAGCTTCGCTTTATCCTTAGCTAAACTGTGATCACATAAATGCATGAATTGGCCATAATCTTGAGAAGGTATTGTGCTCGTCTAGGCCAGCGTCTTAATCTAAAATTGGAGCCATTGATATTTGAGGTACAATGCATATGATTTGGTTCGCTACCTAAACTGTAATACTTCCATTGCCTAGTTGACCATGCAAGCTAACTGGGCTTCCTTTTCCTATAGCTGCCTTTTCAAAATCAGCACTTCATTTTCTACCTAGGATTCTTTTTCCTCTTGGTATTTCATCAATGTCTCCTTGTCTGTCTAGGGTTCCTTTTCTTGTCGCTGTCTTTTTACTACCTCACTGTCTACCTGGGGTTCCTCTTTCTGTTGGTGTCCTTTTAAGATTGATAGGTCATTTCCTCTTTGAGGTTCCCTTTCTTGTAGCTGCTTTTTCAACATTTCATTTTCTTCCTCCAGTTGAGTTCTTCTGATGCTTTCTGTATGCCTGACCACGCTCAATTATTTGCCCATCTCTCTCAACTTGTTTTCCATGTGCCCAATGTCTTCTATCCCTTTTGATTTTGCAATATGCATCCATGTATGGGTCCTGACTCTTTCCTTTTCCAGCTCGAAGAAAAGAGGCACTACAAACTTTTGTGGGATGATCTTCCCACCTTCTAGAAGGTTATAGTAGGAGCCTAAGTTAGGCTGAGGTCCAGGCTCTAGTATCTCTTTTGCCTTGTCTTCCTCCTGGGTCTGTTCTTCTACCTTCTTTTCATGTTTTTCAGTTTCTTTGAGCTTTGCCAATGTTTCCTATAGAGAGGTCTGTGTCTCCTGTAGAACTACTTTAGAGTCCATTTGTTTGATCCTTTCTTTCCAGGTAGAGGTCTTAGGGCTTCCTCTCTCATAAGCGATGGGGGTTTTGGAGGGAGATTCCTCCCTTGTTGTAGTAGGTGCATCCTCAATGATGATGGGTTCCTTTGAATGTAGCTGAGGATTCCCCATCTTGATTATGATGCTCTTTCAAGCTTTGAAGTACATAGATGGTTGTCTTTTTATTTTCCCCTTTTGCTTGGCTGGAGTACTAAGTGTAGCAAGAGCAGTTGTTGCTTCTCTTGCTAGTGTCTCAGGGGACACTTCTTCTTGCTGTTTTTCTTCTTCTTCATCTGCTGTTTTGCCTGTGTCTGTTGTCTCTGATTTTGTTTCTTCTATCTCTAGTGTTGTTTTCTCCTCTACTTGTTGAGTTTCTACCTTTCCTGTGGCAGCCTTTTTCTGAGCTGTCTTGGGTTTCTTCTTTTTAGTTCTTGTCCTCTTCCTTTTCTCTGTTGTGGTTTTCCCTTTTTCTGCTTTTGATGTTGTTTTCTTCTCTGCTTTAGGTTCAACTGTGGTGGTGTCATGTTTCTCCTCACCTATTTCTTTTTCTTCTTTTTCTTCTTCTAATTGAACATTTTGTGCTTCTTCATGGATTTCCTTCTCAGGTTCCTCCTTTTGCTCCTCCTCTTCATTGCCAAATGGACTTAGGTCATCAGTGAGAGTTTTTATGTCATCTTCTTTAGTCATGTTCCTAAAAATATCCTACGCTATAGGGATTGTGTAAGTGTGGAGGGAATCCTCCACCAGCAATTTAATGAGCCCATGGTGAGCGAGTTGGTCAGGAGCCCCTGCATTCAATTTGGTGCTACACTCTATCAAGGATTGGAGGAGAGAATATGGAAGACTGAGTTTTCTAGATGCAGGTAGGTCCATGCCATATCTTAGTTCATGTAACAGTCTGAAATGATAACGATAGACTATACTATATCTTCCTTCACAGGAGATATATTTCATGATCTGATAGCTGACCTCACCCCATCGGTAAGGTTTACTTTTCCTTCTGATCCCATTGTTATCCTTGACAGGATGTTCATCAAGCTAGAAAAAGGTCTTTTTAGCAACTTGTCCTAGTGGTTTTTCTTCTTTGCTCCAGGGGAGCCCAAGTGGAAAACTTGTAATTATGTTGATGAATTCTAGTGTAAGTTCTATGGTTAGACCCCTGAAACTAACTGTAGCATGGGTTTTTTAATGGGGTCTTAAAGATAATAAAAATGCCTCTATGACTTCGTCATCATACCCATGAAACTTCTCAAAGAAAGGCGTCCAATTTTCCCTCATAAAGAGGGCTACCACTTCTGGGTGTTCATGAAATTTGTTGGAATTTAGAGGCTCCTTCCTCATAAAACACCCTATCATGATGTTCAGTGACTGCTGGAAATTCTCAGGTGAGGAGGGAGACAACAATTTCAAACTCGGAAACAGAGGAACAGCTGAGGTTTTCTTCTGGAACTAGAGAGAGTTTTTCGTGTTTCTTCTTTTTAACAAAAAACAAGTTGTAACTTTCCTGCCCTTCAAAATCTGTTCTCAACCTTAATTTACTTCTCGAGCCATTTGAGAAACCAATATCTCTTTTTTTTTTTTTTTTAAACACAGAGAGTAAGATAGTGTTTTTCTTTTCACAAAGTAAGCAGACCACCCAATGCAAATTCACTGTTTTACAGGCTTAATTTCTATGGTTGCATCACTTCTTTACACAGGAGAATACCATGGAGGAGAAAGAGACAAACTTTTAGTGCAAAGAGTAAAATGGAGAGACTATATATATTTCAAAAAACACAGGCAGACTTTTGTTCTCTCTTTTTCCCTTCTTTTCAACTCAATGCTTTGCTTCAAATCCCACCACCTTCCGTAGATATATAACATGCAGAGTGGGTTTTCTGAGCCAACCTTTTTTTGAGCTCGAATTTGGCATAAAATCCCGAATTTCCCTCTACAGAGTTGCTCACTGGCCTTCCTATAGAAAGGCTCCTGTAGACTGTGTTTCTGCTCTTGTAGAGTACGATAATGCTCCTATAGAGCCCGATAAGTGGAAGGGTTTTGAAACTAACAGAGAGTGACTATCTCAAGGTTCTGAAGGTGGTAGGTAAGTTGTTGCAGTTGAGAGCACGAAGATGCAAATGAAAACAAATATGATGAAGGCATCAATTGCAGCATACTTAAGCTTATGGCGTGTTCTGCGGTGACGAGGTGAGGTGGCAGAAAGGGTACATTATCCCTATCCAGACCGTTGGTCCCTACTCCAGTGCCATTATGATAATTCATGCCACTTGCCCGCAATCACTTCATCATTCCCGTTTTACACCGCCACCACTACCTGTTTTGAGTTTTTCTTCCTGAGTTGACTAAACACACGTGCCGATTGCACCCACTGAATGCTGTTTGAATTGGACAAGGCTTGTTTGAACTGGACGAGGGTGGCTAGCTAGCTAGCCACCAATTTCATTTAATTGTGACCATCTCAATGGTTCATGCAATTTTTAAATCATATTCATTCAAAAGAGGAACGAGTTTTGTCACTTACCTATTAGTCGCTACTGTGCTTTGCATGCTTAGACTTTGGCACTTTGTTCATGGACTGCTGCTGCTGTTGAGGCTCGTGGCTTCTGAACTAGTGGCTTGGCTACCTCATGATGGTGTTCTTTGATCAAGAATGGCTCCTTGCACGTTTTATACACCTGTGGCTGCATTGACCCTACCTTTCGAGATTTTTTTTTAAAGGGATCAACTGTTACAGGAATCCTGCAGGATTTCCTATAACTACTTCTCCCTCTAAAATTTATGTGAGCAGGGCCTGGAGAGATAACTGAGGAAGGTTCTGAAGGAAAAGGAAAAGCAGCTGGCATGTACTAGTGTTATAGACATTTTTGGGCACTTCAACCCCAATCATAAATGTCCATAAACTGAGGTCTCCTAAGTCCCTAAAAGTGTTGCTTCACTACCTAAAGGAACAAGGTCAACTGATTACATCATCTCCCAGAACTTCTCCACTAAAAACTGCTCATAAATGGTCAAAGCTGGACCATACTGAAAAACCAGTGCAGAGGGTGTGATTCATATCACATTCCTAGTGTAGAGGGTGCGATGCATACTAAATGGCTCCTCTGTAGGGTGTGATGGTAGGGAATGGACAAATGGCAGGGTTAAATTGCGAGGTGGAAGATCATGGAATCTTCCAGAAGCTTCCCCTCTGACACTTGCCTCTCTGTTTTCGACCAGGGATGAGTAAGAGATCATCATTCTCCAAGTGGAATCAGGAACTATCAGAGAGAGGACACTAATCAAGACCCCAGAAGATGGCTCACCTCCCTATAATCATCTATATATGGATCCCTCATCACAAAGATCCAGAGGTTGGAATCTTGTATCTTGTAGAGAAGTACTGTTGGTTTTCTGGTGTATATTCATAGTGTTGGGTGATCTAAGCTTTACTTGAGGTGAAGAAGGGCTTTCTTGCTAGAGGATGATGCTGGGTCAGAACATATGGTTGTAATCCTATCGCTACTTTTGATCTTAATAAAGCTATTCAAGTTTTCCTCCATATTCTTGTATGTTTCATTATATATGCATTTGTATGGTTAACACATATCAGGTCCTGTGTTATTTATGAATATAGATCTCTGTTCTTCGATAGTAGTATGTTGCTGTGATTCTACAGGTGCTCTTTGAAGCTGGGCAAATGAAAAAGAAGCGGCAAAGCTCTATCAGGAAGGAGAGGAATCAAACAAGGAAATCAAGTGCAAGACTAAGGTTGGTCTCCTTGGTTCCACTCTCATCTATTTTCATAAAGGAAAATGAAAGTAGACTTTACTTGTTTGTTTCTCATATAGCTACCAGTCTTAGTGGGAATAACAGTATCCGAGTGGACACTATTCCCGGTAAAAAAATGGCGACTCCACTGAGGAGCGACTAAATTGTTTGTTAGCCTATCTTTGTTTCTTTTATAAACTTACAGACAGAGCCTGAAACCAAGCCAGCTAGCCTTCGAACTGCATTTGTTATACAAATGCAAAGTAGATCAGTGTTGCTTTAGTCTATCTCCAGGTTTTGTTTATGAATAAAACAATCGATCTACAAACAGTCTAATTGCACTAAGTGGTGGCTCTAGTAACCTCTTTAGATCAACCCAGTGATTTACATATACTGAACATCACTTACTCGGCCTAGATCCCTGAACTGAATTGCAAATTGTGGGTAAAAACTCATTTAAAGTATCGCACTAGTACCATCGCACCCTACGTTCAAGGTAGTCTATATGCATCGCACTTCCCGAGTGCAGTAGGTGCGCTGCATACTGAATTCACTGTGTGACAGGTGCGATGGTCAGGGAAGGTTAACTTTACCTTCAGCCCTTGGTTTTTCCTCACTATTTTCAGTCCTATTCAGGAGTTTTTCTATTTGTGGTCAGTGTATCTCTGTGAAAACCCCCTTCTCTTACATTATTCCGCCTCCATAGTGCAAAGAACTGTAAGTGCTTTTATGTATTGTGCGCCATTTTCAGTTCTCTTTTGCAAAGAAGTAGCATAGTCGAACTGTCGTTTCTTGATCTGAAAGTGTTGTAGCTATCATTTTTAGTTTTAGAATATAATCCCATTGTTCTTGATAGTCGATTATACAGTTACTGTTGTATATGATTTGAATTAGTATTTTTAAAGTGTCGAAAAGCAATTTTCATATCGAAATCACAAAGTGTCTCTCTTACCTTCACCTCATTTTGAAAAGAAACTTGTTGAGTATTGTCGCTTTAAAAACAATTCAGATGTGCACTTTGCTTTCTTATCATCATTCATACATTAAGAAGGCTGAAAAAAATACATGCACGCGCATTTGCATTTAGACTGCTTGGTTTGATTTAGGACGGTGCATTTAGCGTGTGCTCTGTGCTCTTGGATGAAAGATTCTTAACTTTCTTTCCTTAGTAGCTAGGGTTTTCATTGCCAAAAGAAGATTAAACGTTTGTTTATCATCTTAGACTGCATTTTAGGAATTGTATACACATCACGCGGTGAACTTGAAAGGCAAATTTTTAAGCAAGATCAACTTAAAATAAATTTAATGAATCTAACAACGCTTTGGAACCTAACACACAACATCTAGAGGTCTAGGCTAGAGACATATTCCGGCGTCATAAAATCTGGTAACTGTTGTTTTCATTGTTGGTTGGGTGATTCCTCCACTCTAAGACAGCAAGTGCGAGTACGGGCTTGTGCTCCAATGTACCATCGAGTATATTTTGGGAGACCACAATAGGTTGCATCCTTTATCCTTAGGAAGTCGTGTTTGCCGCCCTATCGATTGCAATGCACTGAACACAACATTCAGGAAGATTGATTGCCATACCGTAAAAAATATTCTGCAGTTTTGCGATTGGTTTGGTAATCCCCTCTGCCTAGATCTCCAGATAAGTCTATTTTGCTCCTTTTTAGACTCCTTAAAAGAAAAGGTCCTCTGAGCACTTGTCACTTCAGGCTCAATAAAAATCGAAGGCGACTAGAGTCATCTTTTTTTTTTTCTCAACTCTTTAAATTTGAAAAAACAAGTTGTGTCAAATCGTCTAAAATTTAATTTAATCGAAGTAACATCACAAATTCCCTCATTGGTCTTTAGGTTGAGAAAATGGAGTCTACCAACCAAGGATTTCCCCTTGGAGGAAATCCTAGTCCCTTCTCCTCTTGGGGAGATGTTGGTGCACCCCATATGGCCACATTGTCACTTCCAGGGTTGATGATTGGTTTACCTGTCTAGCTCTTCTCTACCTCTGTCGTTCAGAATCCCGTAATTCCGGAACAGTCAAGTCAGCAACTAGATGATGCTAGAGTTTCCCACCAACCTTCCACTTCGTCCGATTCTACCTCTCCTCCTTCCTCTTCACTTGATAACGCTGGTAAAGCTAAAAATCAAGTAACCGAGAAGAAGAAGAAGCAGAAAGAGAAAAAGGAAAAGAAGAAAAAGGAACCAAAATTGAAAGGGTGCAACCAAGTGTCATCTAGTGAAAATCCTCACACCGCACCGTCTAAACCTAAATCTCCTTGTGTCATTTGCAATGGAGACCACTATCACTGAGATTGTCCCTGCATCCCACGGATCTTAAGGGACTGGTCTCCTCGTTTGCAAAATCTGGTGTTGTCAACCTCTGATGATCATGTTGAATGCACACCATCAACCAGTGAAAGTGAAGCACCTGGACAGAAAAGGAATCCCAGATTTCCTTGTAAATTGTGTGAAGGCAATCACACCGTCCACCATTGTCCCTTCCTTGACGAAGCTAAAAGAGTTTTGGATGACCATCCTGCTTCACCGCTACAACTCCCTCCTAGATATAAAAAACTCTTGCCAAGTCCACCACTGGTTGAAAATCCGGTTGGCCCATCATTATAGTCAGTCGAAGCATCTATCATTGAAAATGAAGCCTCTGAATCCATACCAGACAAAATTCAAAAGGTCAAGACGGCAGTTGACCCGGTCTTGCCTTCAGAGTGTTCATCTTCAAATGATACCATCACTGAAGAGAAAGAGAATGACACCGTTCAAATTCTTTTCACAAACACAAACTCCGATGAACTAGGGGATATTCAACCTGTTCCTTTATCATGGGAAGGAAGTTCATCAGAGTCATACCCGACCATCTATTCGGTCCCACCTCCAAGAAGCCTAGTCATTTCCTTCGACTGGAATCTACTAGGCAGACCCCGTTTACCAGCTAGCGTACCATTTCGAATCATTGTACAAGCTTAAAGAATGGTCATGGCTGGTACCATCATCGATGAAGGGGCTTCTGTTAGCATCCTTTCCTCAACTTCTTGGAAAGCGCTTGGTTCGCCATCGCTTTTGCCTGAAATGAGAAATCTGACAGGCTTTAACAAAGGAACCAGTCGACCATTAGGGCCTTCCAAATGTTCCCATTACTTTGAGAAGGAAAACCGTTCACATGAACGTGATGGTAGTTCAAGGAGCCTTGGATTATAATATACTCCTTGGACGCGACTATTTTTATTGCATGGGAGCCATCGTCTCTCACTCTTTAGAGTAATGTGTTTTCCGCACGAAGGCAGAATGGTCAAGCTCGTAGACCAAATGTCATTCCCCGGTTCGCACATCACAAATAGTCAAATGCCATCCCTAAATGGTATTTTCACACAAGTAATGTCTCATTGATCTCTAGTCTATCCACCTGATGAGCACGAGTGATTCAGGGGGATATGACTGAAACCCAGGGGGCATGCACCCTGGTCTGTTTCGGCAGGAAAACCTTGGGTATAGAGTAGGTTTCTGCGGAGGATATATGACTAGTATGACACAACCGTCCTCATAGGAAAATGGGATTAGGCTGGAATAAGATACCTTGGTTAAATTTTTGTGAGTGGATTAACTCTACGATGCTCACCTTTGTCTATTTTGGTAGACATCGCTAAGGAAGCATTTTATCTACTACACAGATGGAACTTTCATGGGAACCTGGGAATTTTTCACTATACCTGGGGGCATGCAAACCTTTCCACATGCAAGTGAAAAGCGACCATTTATTTTTTTAAATTTGTAGGACCTCTAACCCTTTAAACCCGTAAGGCTGGTCATTTCCTAGCTTGCATAAAGAAAGTATCTGGGGAAAAGCTTCAAAAGGTGCAAGCCCCTTCAAAATGACATCTTGAATGAGACATCCTTATTATATGACTGGCGAGTAGTGTTACTACAGGGTTCAAGCTCGTTAAAAAATAAACCCGCCATGAGCAGTTTTAGCACATAGTTCAAGCTCGTTAAAAAATAAACATAAGTCATGAGCAAA
>APFE031651037.1:0-15467 GCA_000404065.3 Pinus taeda | reverse complement strand
AATTTTTTTTTTTTTTTTTTTTTTTTTAAGAATTGGCTACCTAATTTTCACTTCCCCGGCAATGGCGCCAAAATGTTTCGTCAATTTAGTGTTGTCTAAATTTCTATCATAAATTGTCAACCCGGGGCTTGTAAACTGATCAAGTGAAGTGTACAATATATACTTAAGCAGCCTTTCCTAGTTCTTTTTGTCATTTTTAGTTTATGTCTAACTTATCTTCCTAATGTGATATGATGAGGTTATAAACAAGTGAGTGAATGTGTGTGTATGTGGTGATTTCTAAATGCTTCTTGAATTTTAAAGAGAAAACTTGGAAAATAACTTGGAATGGAATTAAAGCTTCGAATGAAAGTAAAGCATCAAACAAAAAGACCAATGGCACTAGTCCAATAACTTTACTACTAATAAGAATGAAAATAACATCTACATTAACTCAGCTGAAAGTAAGAACACTATTCTAACTCCTCTATTAAATCTAAAGCAATGCAAAAATTAAATGACAAATCACACTACTTAATTCTCCCTTAACATTCTGACTTTAGCTAAATTGATCATGTGAAAAAGAGTTAGGAGTGAATTAGTAATATGAGTCTAAAAATAAATAATCCAAGCTGCAATTAAATGATATTTTGGTCCCATAAAAGTTAGTGAATTATGATAAAAAGAACCATCAAGAGATTAGCAACTTGACAAAACTTGATAAAGTAACTAGGCAAGGAAACTAACTAAGCAAGGAAAATGATAAAAATCAAAGCGAAAGTCAGCAGCTTAGATAAGACAACTTCAGATGCCACTAGTGTTAGAAAGAAGGAAAAGCACACTGTCCCGGGCTTCTAACAAAGCTGTAAAAACACACTGATCAGTCATGAAAAGTACAGAAACGTAAAGTAGCATAATTAAAAACTATACATTAATATACATGATAAATTAAAGAAAAAGGAATGCAGGAAAGTAAATTTAAAAGCTACTGTACAATGGTTGTAGCAGACAGGGCCCTCCATCCACTTCAACCAATTAAAAGATCAGCTACGCAGGTAAGAACAGAACTGTCTTTTGATATTAAATCACAACTCATAATAAAACACAGTGGGAAGCGTAAAACGCTTTATAAAAAGGTCTTCAAAACAGAGTTTATAGCAGCAAAATATTAACTAAACCAGACTAACTATTCAGCGTGTGGAAACGCTTTATTTATAGCAAGAACATCAATTGTCCTGTGCGTAAACTAAGCTAACTAACACCTAGGAAAAAGACACGTTCAGCAGCACCGAGCACGGATCTAGGGAACGGTCATCATGGTTTAATAAATCTGATGTTGGATTCTTGTCCCCTGCAATCTTCGTGGCTAAAGGAGAAGCCAGTTGTGACTTATGTGCTCCAACCGAACACGCAGAGCCGTGCCACCATTTGCAACCTTACCGTTTGACCAGAGCTTCCTCCGCGTTGACCAGGGGTGTAGATGGCCAGTTTGGCTGAGCTGATAGCACACGTACCATGTACATAGTCATACAAACTTGCCCATGTGGCTCTTTTCTCTAGAAGACACCTGGATCATATCAAAAAAGAAAATGGCTGCGGAATCTGGGATCGGCTGCAGAATCAAAGATCGGCTGCGGAAACCTGTAACAGCTGCGGAATTGCAGCATTTTGAACCAAAAATCTAAACCAACAGTCAACCATTAGCACAATTAGCAAATCATGTTAAAAAGTCCTATAATGCAATGAATTGAACAAGTTGATGAAGGCAATGATGACAAAAGAAGGAAATGAGTAGGAAAAGGCTGTTGGGAGGATGGGTAAATGAGTGCAGGTTTGAGGCCCAAAACCTCTCCCACAAAACCAACAACACAATCCACAACTTCCAAATCAAAAGCCACAACTTTCATTGCCATTTCCACAACAACAACCTCCTCAACAAAATCAAAATCCTCAACTCTTGCTTTTATTTCAACAAAAACCAAGTCATCTACCAGCCCAACCATTACCAAATTCCAACAATAAAAACCCTCAGAATGCTTACATGGTAGAAGGACAACAATTTCCTACCTACATGATTGTTCCTCTAGATCTTAATGATGTTCAACTTAGTTTTGGTAGGATTTTAGAAAAGGAAAAACCTTCTATAGATGTTTAAGAGCAAGATGCTTCTGAGGAGGATCCTCTAAAAGTCAATTAAAGTTTTGAAGAAGCATCCCTTCAAAACCCAACCATTCAAAAAGAAAAACAAAAAGAGTCAACCCCCACAACTCCTATAGTTGAACAACTTGCATCTACATCCACACCTCCTTTTCCTGAGAGATACAAATTGACAAGGGGGTGGAAAAACAAATCTTGTTGCCTGATTATGATTTCCTAGATGAATTAAAGAATGTCTGTATCAAGATTCCCTTGCTACAAGCCATTAGAGAGACTCCTATTCTAGCAAAAACAATAAAGGAGTTGAGTATCAAAATACCATGTAGGAAACCAAGAGACACAAAAAGAATCCACCTGGTAGGAAAGATAGCAGATGTTATGATGGGAAATATTACCATGCAGAAATATGTGGATCCAGATAGTCCAATTGTCAAGACACGCATAAATGGAATAGAAATTCCAAATACATTGGTTGACTTAGGGGCAACTATAAACATTATGAGTAGACAGACTATGGAACAAGTTAAACTTCCTAATCTTATTTTCACACCTACCTTACTGCAACTTGCAGATAGATCAGTAATCAAACCAGATGGTGTACTAGAAGATATTTCGGTCTCCTTAGATTCTTGGGAATATCCAGTAGACTTCATGATTTTGATCCCAAGAATAATCTAGGAGGACACCCATTCATCTTAGGAAGACCTTGGCTAGCCAAAGATGATGCTTTTATTAGTTGTAGATCTGGTGACAAGTACATTTCTGATGGTAGTTCAACAAAGAAATTTATGTTGTATCCTCCAGCAAAAGCAATTACAGAAGTAGGAGACAATGAATGGGTCGATGATGAAGATGCTATAAAACATGTCTTTACTGTCTCTGAAGTTAGTGAAGATAGTCAAATCTTGAACACATTAGAAAATTTTGAAACATCTTCAAAATATGATCACACACAATTTCAGTTAGATTCTGATATTGAATACTTGTCATCAAGGCAAATGTCTCTCTACTCTATGGAAGAGTTTGGCAGTTCTGCAATTGGAATTTTTCCAGGTAAAACATTGAATATTAACCAAAAATTTGGAAATGTTACAACAGGAAGAGCTAACCAAAATCTTACAAAAACATTCTACTGCATTTGCATGGGAGTATACTAATATGAAAGGTATTGACCCTAAGACTTGCATCCATCATATCTATATTGAGGAAAACAGCAGACCAATCAGACAACCTCAGAGAAGGATGAATCCAAATCTTAGGGAGATTGTGAAAGAAGAGCTCCAAAAATTACTTAATGTGAACTTCATTTACCCAATATCAGATAGCCAATGGGTTTCTCCCTTGGTGATAGTACCCAAAAAGAATGGTAAATGGAGGGTGTGCATTGATTACAAGGAATTGAATAAAGCAACCTTAAAGGGTCACTTTCCTTTGCCCTTTATCGATTAAGTATTAGATACATTAGCAGGCAAAAAGTACTTTTCATTTTTGGATGGTTTTAGTGGTTCACGTAGCCCCTGAAGATCAGGATAAAACCACATTTACTTGTCCATGGGAAACTTTTGCCTACCGAGTGCTTCCTTTTGGATTATGTAATGCACCTGCAACATTCCAAAGAGCAGTATTAGGAATTTTTTTCTGATCTAATCCATGATTGTGTAGAGGTATATATGGATGATTTTATAGTCTATGGTAATACATTTGAAGAAGCTTTGGAAAATTTGGAAAAAGTCCTTATAAGATGCAAAGAAACAAACCTTTCATTAAGCCATGAAAAATGCTTTATGATGTTTACTAAAGGTATTGTTTTGGGACATCATATTTCAGGGGATGGGATTAAAGTAGAGAAATCTAAAGTTGAAATCATCTCCAAGTTACCTATTCCAAATTGTCAAAAATATGTTAGAAGTTTTCTAAGATTTACTGGATATTATAGAAGATTTATAGAAAACTTTTCCAAAATAGCATCTCCACTCTTCCAACTACTTACAAAAGACTGTGAATTCAAGTGGAGTCCTGATTGCCAATCAACATTTGAAGCTTTGAAAACAAGAATATCTGAAGCACCTATCTTAAGAGGACCAAATTAGAAACTTCCTTTCCATATTTCTACAGATGCTTCAGATACAGCTCTAGAAGCTGTATTGGGACAAAAAGGCTTGGTTCCTTATGCCATTTATTACACCAGTAAAAATTTGACTTCCACTGAGTTAAATTATACTGTGACTAAAAAAGAGTTCTTAGTTGTTGTTCATGGAATTAATAAGTTTAGACATTATATAACGGGCTATGAAACTTTTATTCACACTGATCATTTTGCAATTAGATATCTGATGAACAAACCTATTACTAATGGCAGAGTTACAAGATGGCTCTTAATTTTATAGGAATTCAATATTACTGTGTTAGATAGACCTGGGAAACAAAACACAGTTGTTGATTTCTTGTCTAGAATTTAGAATATCAAAGAAGACTCTCCTGTAGAGGATAAATTTCTTGATAATACTTATTTGCAGTAACTAATAAAATTCCTTGGTTTGCATATATGGCTAACTATTTGGTTACAAGGAAACTACCTCCACATTTATTTCCTAGTGAAAGAAGAAAGATTATTCAGGAGAGTTCAAGATATTCATGGATTTCTAACAAATTGTTTAAAACAGGGCCAGACTTTGTGATCAGAAGATGTGTCAGGGAAGATGAAATGCCTAATATTCTCAAAGCATGTCATGATGAACCGAGCAGTGGACACTTTGCTGACAAGAAGACAACTTATAAAATACTTTCTTCAGGATATTATTGGCCATCCCTCTTCAAAGATGCAAAACAATATGTCAAAAGGTGTGACAGCTGCCAAAGGGTAGGGAAACCTACCCCCTTAAATGAGATGCCATTACAACCTCAGGTACTCATTGAACCCTTTGAAAAATGGGCTTTAGATTTTATTGGACCTATTAACCCTCCATCCAAGCAGAAAAAGTATATATTGGTATGCACTGATTATGTCACTAAATGGGTAGAAGCCAAAGCATTATTTTCTGCTACTGAAAATTCAGTAGTTAATTTTCTTTATGAGGATATTTTTACTCACTTTGGTGTTCCAAGAGAAATTGTGACAGACTAGAGAAGTCAATTCACATCCAAAATGATGGAGAAGCTGATGGAAGAGTACAAGGTCAAGCATAGAAAATCCACTCCTTATCATCCACAAGCAAATGGTTAAGTGGAGTCCACAAACAAAGTAATAGAAGGCATAATTACCAAAATTGTGCATCTACACAGAAGAGATTGGGCAAAAAGGCTTCCTGAAGCCTTATGGGCCTACAGAACTATATGGAGGAACACAACAAGACACACTCCCTATGAACTTGTTTATGGGAAGGAAGATATGCTCCCCATTGAGTTCCAAGTCAAAACCTTCAAGATGGCAATTCAATTGGGAATGGATCTATCATAAGCTCAAAAGCATAGACTGGAGCAGTTGAATGAACTAGATGAGATTAGACAAGAAGCAATTCAAAGAACTATTCTAGTTCAGCACTAGAGAGCTAAGTGGCATGACAGATACATCAAGGACAAAAAGTTTCAAGAAGGAGATTGGGCATTGCTATTTGGTTCAAAGTTCAAAGATTTTCAAGGTAAATTTCAGACTCAATGGCTTGGGCCATAGGAGATTGAAAAAGTTCTTAGCAATGGAGAAGTAAGTATCAAAAAAATTGATGAGTATCAAACTCCTCTCATTGTAAATGGTCACAGATTGAAGATCTATAATAAGCCACTCTCAAAGGAGGAGTTTATCAAAATCTTTCAAGATAATTCTACAATGAGGTTGGTGAAGAAGAATCATTCTTCTCCACCAGCCTAGTCTTTGTTCTTTTCATCATCATCTAAAAAAAAATGTATAAGCCTGAAAACCAATCACTAGTTGGCAGTCTTATATAGAAAATATAGGGTGAAAATCAGAAGCTTCTGACGCCCTATATTTTCCAAAAAAAAAAAATCTCTCATTTCACTCATAGTTGTTTCATTTCATTTCGCTCCATCCCACCACCACATTCCATCAATAAAACTTCTTTCAGTTTATCTTCATATTCACCTTTCCATATATCATTCATATAGTCATTTTTCATTTCCATTCATTCACCAAGTCATATGTTATTCACTATGTCAGTTTCCACAGCTGAATTCTGATTCCGTAGCTGATTGTTGATTCTGTAGCTAATCCTTTGTTACTCTGCAGTGACAGTGAAGTGATTAGCCAAATAATAATAAAAGTGAGATGCAGGTATGGAAGGGGAAGATATTTTGGAGATATCAGCACCTAAAAGCACCTACAGAAACAACCAATTAAAAGTTAGCAAAACGAAAGAGGTATGATTCCAAGGTATGGACAAAACAATTTTCAAATAGCATTTCAAACACATAATTTGTATAGTTTGTAAATCACAAGCTCCATAATGTGTAATGATTTGACTTGATGGCTGCCTTAACTCCACCATATCCTCCGCATCAATCCTAACAGTCTCATAATCCACTCCCGAGTTTAACTCGTACTTAGTCGTACATCCTCATTACACTTGTTAAAATGGCTAATCATGCAGACGTGAGCTAATTGAATACGGTTCTCTTCCGCTGACATTCCACTTCGCAGCCTTTTTATGAACCCACTGAAGTCCACTCCACATCCTTTTATGAACTCAAATTCTGTTCAGTTTTGCAAGTTTCATGAGTGATACTCTGCCTCCACATTTTCACATCGAGTTTTACGATTTTCGGTTCATGATTTGTTTACATAGAATTCTGCTCCATGAACCCACTCTCATTTTATGCTCCGCATTCTTCCCATTTTGTAATCACTAATTTTCTCCACAACCCTCTTCCATTTTCCGCTCACATAACCATTCTACTCCCGTAAAACTCTCATCTACAAAGGTATCTTCGTAGTAAGAAGGAGGAATGGGTCTTATAGTGAGAACAGAACCTGAAGGGGCTAAATTCATGCAGGGATACCCGCAGCTAAAGAGCACGTTGAGGAAGGCAAGATGGTTGCAGTTTATTAAGAAATTCAAGGGTCATAATAAGGAAGTTACAAAAACATTTGCAAGATCTTTCAATGGTGTAGAAGTTGAAATTAGGGACATCAAATTTCCAGTGACAGAGTCATCCATTGCAGCAGCAACAGAGCTTCCATAAGAAGGAGAGCGATGGTTTAAGAATAAGGACTTCGATGAAAAGTTCTGGAGGGTCATTCTTCATAATCCATGTATGGACGTATCAATTTTTAAATGAGGGATTCTTGTTTCAGCCCTAAAGGATAAATGGACTAGTCTGTTGTTGATCATTCAGAAATTCATTACCTGCGAGGGCAGGTATGGCTCCATGTACATGTATCATATCAGATTATTAATGAATTCCTTGGAGAATGAAACCATCAACCTTCCTTATTTCTTATTGAATAGTTTGAGTAAAATGTCTACTACTGTGCAAAAGAATATAGGTGATGTGGAGCCTCATCTCTACCATCATGGCCTTATTAAGATCCTGGTTGAGAATAATTTGAAAGAGAGGAAAGATACATGGGAAAAATTCCTAGTTAGGAATTTCTTCCAAGACCCTCTCCTGAAGTGCCTGAGGGAAGTTCAACAAAGAAAAGTAGGAGAACAAGAACAAATTTAACAATCCAAGATACTCCTACTAATGTGACCGAAGAAACCAGTAAAAGAGAATTGCCTTCCGAAACATTGACTGAGATTAGAAAACAAGTAAAACATAAATGAAAAAGGAATATTGAAGATATTTACCAGACTCCTGAGCCTTCTTCAGAAGAAGAGCAAGTGCTTTCTGAGAGATTAATTCATCTTCAAAAACAGTTAACTAAAGCAAAAGAAAAAGGAAAGGAGAAATAGAGAATAGAAATGGGAGACACAAGCTCACAAGGTCTAAGAAGAAGCTCTAGATTAAAGGGTAAATTGAAGAAAATGCAAATCAAAGGAGCTCACTTCATAGACCTGGGAGGTGAAACTCCTGATCAGTCACCAGAAAACACTCCTCCCGATCAAAGTCCACAGTATTCTCCTTCTCCCCAATTAGATTTTGAAACCAGACCAAAGAAGACAACACCAAAAATTGATCAAACTCAGCAACAGATGTATGCCTTCATTGAATCATTGGAAAAGACTACCACAGAACAGGGGACTTCATCTAATCAGCCAGGTACAGCTCAAGAAACTTTGATCCAGTCATTAAAACAATAAATTTATGAGCTGGAAGTCTTGAACAAACATATCCAAAAGGAAAATGAAACACTAAAATAACAAAACAAATTGGATAAAATTATCCATGACAATACCATGCTGCATTTAGGATTATGGCACAAGAAAAATAGAAAACTGAAGAAGAAAAACAAGATGTTGAGTAGAGCCCTCATCAATCTCAAGTACAGAGGCCTTATGATGAAGCCCAGGATGACAGTGACAGCAAGGAAGAAGAAGAAAAGGCTAGATGTTTTAGCAGAAGTTTCAGAACAAATGAATTGAAGAAAGGATAGTTATAGTTTTGGTTGCATGAGGACATGCAACATCTTCACAGTCGGGGTATGTTGAGCCCCAAAACTACCTCTCTTCCACATATCTTCTTAAACCTTTTCTCTTCTATTTTCCCATATCAGTTCCTCATAAGCTATAAAAAGTTGTTACATGTTGATTTCAGGAGTACATTTGAATGATTTTCAAATTATATCATTGTGTGTGTTATTCAATCTAGGTTTTGTTTATCAGCTACGGAATGAAGCCACTTTCCGCAGCTAACTCGCAATTCTGCAGTTGTTTTCATTATTCTGTAGGTTACAGGTGTCAGTAGGAGAAACAAGACACATGGGCAGCTCAGGAATGATCCACAAATGGATGAGGTCCTATTTTCTTAGCCAAATTCGTGAAGAAAAGTACCGGTCAAAGGATGGTCAACAGAGAGTCCTGCATCAACTAGGACTCTGTTCCTGCATGTCAAAGAAGCCTGAGTTGTTCCTGAACTCATGGATCCATTTTTGCCGCCTACAGGCCATCTCCATAATGCAATCCAACATCCACTTTGCATAGATTTACTGTTCATGGCAATAGAGAGGCTGAATCCTCGGATTTTGACCTATTCACATGTCCATTGCTGAAGAAATTCCTCTGAAAAACAATTATCTATATCGTCTATAAATATAAGAATTTGCAACACAGATAGTTAGTCTTGATACAGTTCATGTAGCGTTATTTTGCTATTGTGTAACCGAGAGACATATTCCTCTGTTTCATAATACAAAAAATTTGTTCTTTTCACATGGTTGTTTAAAGCGTGGTTTGAAGTGACAGCGTGTTAGTCCAAAGCTGTGTAGAGGGCCCCTGTGTGGTTGAGGTTCTTCTTTTGTTTTGTATAGTTTTTCTTTATGTATATTTTCTCTCATTTGAGTTGTACATTTCTCATTTTTTGCTTATGGTTTTAATCATTCTAATCTTGTACATGCTTTTGCAGCTTGTTATATTTGTTACTGACACTGATCAATGCATTTCAGAATAGGTTATGCTCGAGATTTTTAATGTAGTTTTTACATCAAGTGGTGATTTGAGACTTGCTTCCTCCGCTGAACTTTAGTTTTCAATTCCAGTTGTTATGCTTTTATTTAGTGAGATTTGTTTACTGCTTAAGATAGCTTAGATATCAGTTCTTCATGCTATATGATGATCTCTCTGGAACCTTTAGCTTAACCCCGTTTTAGAAGTTAATTGGCGAGCTATTGTGATTATAGGTGAAGTAATTGATTTTGCTTTCATTAGTCTACAAGTAGATAGTTTAGATGTCAGATGTTTCATGCTATATGATGATATTTCTGGAGTCTTTAGCTTAACCCCGTTTTAGAAGTTAATTGAAAAAATATTGTGATTACAAATGGACTAATTGACTTTGCTTTCATTAGAGTGCAAATTAGATAATTTAAATGTCATTCTTTCATGCCATATGATGATATTTCTGGAGTCTTTAGCTTAACCCCATTTTAGAAGTTAATTGACGAAATATTGTGATCATGGGTGAAATCATTGATTAGTTTCCAGTTTCTTTACTCTTTAGTTTTGAGTGCAGCAATTTATTAGATTTCAATTCTGTAATTAGGATGGACAACAGAGATGGTAACCTCATTTTCAGTACTTCATTTTAGCTTGATTTATGTAACTGCATGTTTCCACTCTTGTTCAAGTTTTGATTTTGTAGACAACATGTTTTGAGATCTTTGAAGTTCTAAGTTTGGAAATTACCATAAGAAGCACAAACCTTGTCTTCAATTCTACATCCATACTTTATCTTTAAAAGTATTCTTAAAACTTTAGACTAAGATTTCCATTTGCATTAAACACTTTAGGAGACCAACAAGAACAAAACCCCAAAACAAGATAACACTGAAAACAATGAAGTAAAAAAAGGGTTGTCTAGCACATACAATGCACTACACTTCATCAGTTTACGACTCCCGGATTGATAACTTATATAGCAATTTAGGACACACTCAATTGACTAAACAACTTCTCTAAACAAAAGTCTGAGTACCAGTCTTCTTTACTATAACTTTTTCCATCTTTTGCATTGCTTTGCATATGGTGGAAAACTAAAACTGGACATTGCATTATGCTCATACCTCATGGTATCCTTTCTTTATCTTGTTTGGAAAGGGAAATACACTATAGCAGAAAAAAATGTCAACAAATGTTTTATGAAACTGTCATACTGTACAATAGATGATATAGAAAGTATTCATCATTGGTCAAAGAACTCAAAGAAAAATTTTGCTCACCAAATCTTCAGCTCTGAAAGCTTTCCAAACTCAGAAGGAATTATGCCACTCAAAATTTTCCTAAAGATATAAAGCTCTCAGTTGTGTGCAATTTCCCAAGTTTGGAGGAATGGTGCCAAAAGATTGTTGTCATGTAGCACTAACCTTTCTAAATGACTCAACTTTTCCATTTCAGGTGATATAGAACCATGAAGTTTGTGATAACGAAGAGTCAAGTAAACAACGCATTTCAGCACATTATCACAAGTAACACCCTTCCAACCACAAGGATCTGGATCCTCTTTTTTTTCCATCGATTAAGAATACCATCAGAATCAATGATTTGTGACTTGAAAGCAAGCAGCACTTCACCATCAGAATCAATGATTTGTGACTTGAAAGCAAGCAGCACTTCACCATCAAGACTCAATTCATTGCTAGAGTCATTCAAAGTCAAACAAAATAGGACAGAGACGAGGATTGATAGTCTAACTGTCACTGGCACAGAAGCCCATTGACGATATACATCTTCTATGTTAGAAATCTCCTCTCTTTGCCCAAAGCAGTCCTTTCTCAGTTCCTACATTAGATATCCACATACCCTAGCCAGTGCCATAGTTCTACGAGATCGTCAGCCTCAAATCGGCTACCTTTGTTGCTACATAATTGTCAACCATTCATGAAGTTATTTTATCTGTTTAATCATTAGTCTCTGACAATTCGTGTTTATCTCTCTACTTGACCCACCACAACTTAATTGGTTATGATCTGATTTTCAGCAAGAAAAGCTCAAGTCTTAAATTTAACTATGTTATTTTTATTTGGATGAAGAACTATTGAGATGATATTACTTTCAACTCTCTGTAAGAAGATGTTATTAATTGTTCATCTCATTCATAGCACAAACTCTAGAAAATCTACGATAAGTATGATGAGAGCCACAACAAGGCAGGCAGAATCCCAGAGGAATATGAGTGCAAGGGTGGATCTCTACTTCAAGCAAGGCCCAGATATTTCAAAGCCTAGAGTTGAAGTGGGTTCTCAGAAGTCAGCCTTCAAGCTCCATGAGAGAAGACAGAGCATGAGAAAACTGGAGATTAAAATAGGTCTAATGTTTCTTCACCACAATCCTTCAAGTGGGTTGTCTCCCGGAACATCAAGTGGGCTTTGATCCCCTAACCCCCAAGGCATTCCTGCACTTGTTCCTAACCTAGTTACCCCTCTGGTATCATATCTGTTTGGAAATGGGTATAGCCCATCTAGTGTCACCACTACTCCAACTTCCTGCAATGCTGCATATGACCCTCCTACAACATAGACCATAGAATTCAAGATGAAGGCAAAACAGAGATCCCTAGCTTTAATCATGTTAGGAAGGGTTTCCCACCCATTCTTTTTAATGTCAAATCTTTCAGCTGTTTTGAGATTCTTTTTAATGAAATCACTACCACCAATGACATAGACAAGGATTCCCAGAGCAGCCAGACTGGAGAAATATAAACCCTAGTTTGGCCATATATAAAAGTTGTTCTCAGATTCTAAACATCAATCCATATGCGTTGTAACAACTTACAACATTTACTTTCCAAAAAAAAATCAATTTTTGTGTAAAATTCAAGCAAGTCAGGTCCCCTAAATGATTGTCCCTGGGAATTATTATACCGAGGTAGAGTCATCCAGTGGTATTGGATTTGAAAGTCCTATTTCAGGAGTCCACCGACAAATGGAAGGCAGATAGCAATGGATGCCAGAACAAGCCCCACAACTTTTGATCTTAATTGTACTGGAGTTGCCGAATTTTGGGACAAAATATGATTTAACGCCAACAAAAGGCCACATACAATTGCAATGAATCGAAGCAGATTGGGCTCGTCAAAACCTAGTATTCCCAGAGTTAAGCGGAATGCAGATAAGTCAATTTCTGAAGCCATATTTCGATCCTCTTCTCTCAAATTGGCGGCATGATCCACCAAGTTTTGCTTTCGTGTTCCCTCTCTCTAGAAAGCATGGCATTCAGATTTATTTATTTATTCACGATTCGGTAGAAACTAGGATTGTTGCATACTCTCGATTTGCGCCACTGTAAAAAGTATGATATTGATATCGAAAAAAAATGGCACACTGACATCGAAAACCAACCACATAAATGGGTGGCAAGAAACGGCCATTACCTTCCTCAGAGCATAAAAACAAAATAATATAACCACTATATTGACATGACCATGATTCAGGATAAGAAGATAATTTAAACGTGTCCACTTTAATATTACTATATTTGTGGGGAGTTGTCATCGTTGAACAAGTGGGGAGTTGCAAAGTCAACAAGTCCCTCCCTTGGGGTATGTAACTCTAATTCTTTGCCGAGCGAGACTCGTGCTTAGAGAGTAGCATATCCAACAACTGAGGTTCATATGGTCATTTATGACTTGAAGTAAAAGAATATCTAGATCCATATTCACCCCAGATTTATTAATCAAGGTGATGGATCGAAGAACCTAAATTTATTAATTAAAGAGGCAGACTATATTTTTTTCTTTCTTTCTATTAGGTAGGCTTCAAGGTCCAAATTTTGAACCTGGCTCTGATACCACGTGTAAGACTTGGTCCAAGTTCCTCTAACAAAACTAAGTTCTTTATTTCTAAATACAAATAAATGGAAAAATAATTTTTTCTAAACATTTAATCGAAGACATTATTTCCAATAATTAAATAGTGAGCATTTCATTTCAATCACTTACATGAATAATATTTAAATAGAAGAATACGTGTTCCGATAGCATGGTTGAGATGCCCCTGAGCTCCTAATCCTGTTGGAATGCTCCTCCAAACTAACGACTGGAATTACCTCCCAACCAACTAGGAAGTAATTTCTAGCTTAGGAAACCTCCACAGGTTCCCTAGCCCTTTGAGCCCAACTCCAACCAGATGTAGTGTGTCCAAGATGAATAATACTTTCCTTCTCTTCCTCCTCTCTTCCTTACCTTACTCTCAAAACAATCCTCCAAAACCACAACCAAACCAAAATCAAGACCAAGGATCCCCCTCCTCCCCTCATCCTTCCCCTTTTATGCCCCCCCTTCTCCTCTCCACCTCAACCACCTCTCATTAATTTTATAACTACTCCCTCATCCTTACATTTGACTTCTCTTCTCCCAAGTAAAAATGAGAGGACATTTGGGGATGTGATATGAATATAAAATTGGGTAATTAATTAGAGAGGACCATGTCTTTTCCCAAGTAAATATTTTGGGGATGGGAGATGAATATATAATTTGGTAATTAATTGGAGAGGACCATGTCTTCTCCCAAGTAAATATTTTGGGGATGGGAGATGAATATATAATTTGGTAATTAATTGGAGAGGACCATGTCTTCTCCCAAGTAAATATTTTGGGGATGGGAGATGAATATATAATTTGGTAATTAATTGGAGAGGACCATGTCTTCTCCCAAGTAAATATTTTGGGGATGGGAGATGAAAATATAAATTGATAATTAAAAGGAGAGGACCATGTCTTCTCCCAAGTAAATATTTTGGGGATGAGAGATGAATATATAAATTGGTAATTAATTGGAGAGGACCATGTTTTCTCCCAAGTAAATCTAAAAGGACATTTTGGGCATGTGGATATTTAAATTGGAATAAATGGAAGGAAACCATATCTTATCAAAAGGTAAATTTGAGAAGGTAAGTTAGGAATTGAATAATAACAAAACATATATTTGTAATAAATTTATAGTTTCACCAATATAGGTATGTACCAATATTTCTTGATAATTATAAGTCAATATTTTAAGATCATTTAAACACTTAGTAAAATTTGCATGATAAGATTAAGTAGGGCATTACATACACTCCTCCTTCAGAAAACTCCGTCCCGAAGTTAAAGTGTAAAATATACAAGGAGTTCGAAGCATTTTGGCAATAAGGCATAACAAAATAGAGAGAGACTTATAGTAGTAAATTTTGATAAGTCAGACAATGACATTACATCCCATCAAGAGTCTCCAACTGATCTATATCCTCCTATCTTTCCTGACCTACTTCCGTTCCCACCTTATCCATCCTCTGCTGTTATATAAGGTGGCATCAACTATACCATTCTAACCACTGATAAAACCAATGTGGCGGAAGAGTCGACTATATCGACCTAACTTCCCCAGCAAGCAACTGGCAATCGTCATCACATGCCTAGGGGAGCGTGTCCACCACTGCCCTCCCACGATTCCAGGTTTGGAGGTTACACAATGGGAAATACCTCCACCCCTCCTCACAACTAGGGTCAACGCCCTAATATGGACCACACTACAGCGCTGGTTGGATACTTGTCATCAAATAATCCAGTCAGGTAGTCTTGTCACCTGTCATTCATACTTTACCCATGTCATAAGAATGCATATCCTGTAGATACAAAATGTAATAGAACAATGTAGATTATACATTTCCTCATGAGATGTCTTGACCTTTCCCCAATGGAAGAGTAGATCTTGGCTATCATATAGTTCTTTCCAATCTGCGGGTTAG
>APFE031651023.1:0-15763 GCA_000404065.3 Pinus taeda | reverse complement strand
ACTGCCTTTCTTAGCAAAGATCAAAGAAGTGGTGGTAGGTGGGGCTACCTCTGGTATCATGTATAATTTTAGATTGCAGATTACTGTGATGTGATTTCTGAATGGAGATCGGATTTTCCACAGTGTTCATATTTTGAGGTTGACGTTTCGAGTCTGAACCTAGACTCGAAACGTCGACCTCAAAATATGAACACTGTGGAAAATCCGATCTCCATTCAGAAATCATGTATAATGTATTACACAAAGAAATAATAACAATGGGAGGCCTTGACTCATACACATCATGTCGCATCCACAAGTATGGTTGGCCTAATAATACATCACAGACATCAAGCGGTGCAACATCACACAATACCTCATCTGTGAAGGGCTTGATGCTATAGGGAACGTGGAACTATTGACAGACTCAGAGATCTCGTCCTTGGTGAAGCCACCCAATGTTGTATGGTTGCGGGTGTGGTATGGTTGGTAGTCCCACCCGCTTCACTACCTCTGTTGAAATGAGGTTATTTTGGCTCCCACTGTCAACGATGAATCGCAGTGGTGAACCCTTCACCCACATCTGTGAGTGGAAAAGGCGCTCCCCCTCCTCTGGATCTTCGGGCTCATTCTTCTGGACTTTGGTGGTGGCAACAGTGGCACTGGGCTCCACATCAATGATTTTCTTCACTTTGTCATTCCCCTTGTTCGGTTCTGACTCAGGGTCAGAACATGCATTTGATTCTGAAGCCTTCAACTCGGCCACCAATGACTACTTGGTCCAATGCTCACTTGTGTTATGAGTGGAGCTCTTATGGAACTCGCACCACTTTCCTGTCTACTTATTTGAATTCATGGTTTTGTTCTTTTCTTTCAGCTTCGACGGGTTGTCTTGGGTCACCCCACCTTGGCTTTGTCCTTTATTCTTTGGATTCGCAGATCCAAAGTCTCGCTTCTTTTGTTTAAACTTCTTCTTGATCTTGACAGCATACTGGTATGCCGTGCTGAGCAAGGAGATGTTTAGGAACTCCATCTCGTCTTGGATGTATCTATGTAGGCAACCATGGTATTTGAGTACCAAATGCAACTCATAATCCTTGATACCCAACTTTGTGGGAAGGGTATGAAAAACATTTGTGAACTCCAGCATATCTTGGTCCCTTCCCTGCTGCAGTGTCGTCCACTTTATGTATTTGTCCTCATAGCTCTTGACAAGGTAGTATTGCTCCTTGATGGCATCCCAAAATGAATTCCAAGTGGGTGCGGCTAAAAATAGTGAGCCCGTACTTTCATCTTTCTACTTGCAGTAGGCTTCCTACTAGTCCATGACGTGGGGGGCTGCTTTGAGAAGAGAAAAAGTAATATTTTCTCGACTAGAAAAATCATGAAAAAAAAATACCCTTCTAGCATATAACCATTTATCTACGGCATTTCATCTATCTGACCCTCGAATATGGGGATTCAAAAGTTAACTTGTACCTTAAAGGGTGTGGCATTTCCAGAGTAGTTGTTGGAAGTAGATGCATCGCCACTGCGTAGCCACTGAAGGATCTAAGCAAAGTTTTCCATCATCGCGTCCATTGTCGCTCGAGGTCTTCCTCGAGCAAGATTTTGATAGGATCCCTTGCCCCATCATCTTTCTTGTCTTCTGCCATGGGAGGCCATTGGGATTTGTGAGGCTGGTCTTGCAAAGGTTCGACCAGTTCAAGCCCTAACTCCTTATATCCCGACCTCGTTGGGGACATGCAAAGAAAAACAGAGAAAGAGCAGATGGCTCTGATACCACTGATCCAGATTTAAACAGGAACACAACAAATTAGAGATATAACCATAAATACAAAGATGCAACAGAAATAATGCTTCATTTCATTAATGTAAAATACTGAAATATCCTTACAAACAGAAATGGAAATAAACCAACTAGGGCGATGGTAGCTTATCTCTAAGAAGAGATGTGATCGCTACATGCATCTGAAATGTGTTACAATGAGGCTCAAAGACATATTTATTGTTGAGAAACAATGGAAAACCCTAAACATCCAAAAACCTAACCCTAGGAGATGAAGCGCCAAAATATGGGCCCCGTTTTGGGTAAATTGGTACATCAACTTCCCGAGGTCATAACTTTGGCATGCGATCTTCGATTGACGCACACAATACCTTGTTAGAAATATCTATCCGAGGAATACAACTTTGGGATAGGAAGCATTAAGCGAAGCACCCATGTTGCCCCTAGTTTTCCCAAAAAATGTTGTTCAGGGCCTCAGAACGAGTCCGGAAGTTTAGAACCCGAAAAACTGCTAAAAATAGTAAATTGTGCTATAATTAAGGAAAATGAAAAACTAAAAGAGACAGTTGTGGGGGTCCAAGTGGGATAGGTGGGTGGCCACCAACATCCATCTAGATCAACTTTCGTTCACACTTAGTCATTTTCTTGAAAATATTTCGACTAGACAACCCTCTGTCAACCGGACCCGATCGAAGTGACCTTGCATTGCTACCCAAAACTACACAGAGCTTGAGGTTGTCCTTCGGGAAGCTTGCACTGTGAAATTATATAAATGAGTTGGCTAACTAACTCCCTGCACTATGTATAAGTTGTCCCAAAACCCGATCCAGTTTGCACTTCCCGCAAGATCTCCCATCAAGCCTCCCGCTTGTCAACTAGAAAAATTGACTTGAGCTGTGACCCAGGGTTGTACTGAGCTCCAAAATTGTGCAGAGGTGTCTTTCACCTAGCCTTCTTCCTCGCTCTGCAATCAACCTAGGAATTGTGCAGAGCTTTCCTTCACCTGCCCTTCTTCCCTGTTGTACAATCAGCCTAGGAATTACACAGAGTTGTCCTTCACTTGCCCTTATTCCCTGCTCTACAATCAGCCCAGGAATTGCATAGAGTTGTCCTTCACCTGCCCTTCATCCTCGCTCTGCAATTAGCCCATAATCTGCTCAGATCTGGCTATCACCTGCCCTTCTATCCCACTATACAATCAGGCCATAAATTGTGCAGTCATTTCTGAGCCCGCAATGTCTCCCAGGATTGCGCAATTTTGACCAAAAGCTCCCACAACCTGATCTTGTCCTCCTCTAGAAAATTGCGTAGATTTTTCTGCTAGTGCCTCCTTCTGCCCACATTGTCTTCCCCAGAGAAATTGTGTAGATCCCAGCTGGATGGCCTGCCTAGTTCCCCCCTTAAAATTTGTGCAGATTGGCTTAACAGTGCCCCGACACCCGACCTGGCCTTCCTCCTGGAAGCTGTGAAATTCTGCCTCCCAACTGGGGTTTTCCCTGCAGTTGTCACTGCTACCCCGATTGCTCGAATCTTCCTCTCAATGACATCTGCGCAATTTTCTCCAACAATGCTCCAGAGCCTTGCATCCTGACCTGAGATGTGCTCTACACAGTTTCAGTGCCTTGTCCCTCTTCCAATTAGTGGCACCGAAATATAAAATAATGCATCATGTTAGACTAGGAGATTTTTCGATTTGATGTCATCTCATCATAAGTGATTTAAGGAATATGTACATCAATGAAACATGGTGTGATGATGAATGAGATGGAAAAGAAGCGAATGCTAGAAGACTTGCTCGCAATTGAACGAATGCATGAAGCACGCCAAGTAAGCGAGCGAAAGGGACACACTCACATGCACCCTCAAGCAAAGACCAAGACCATTGAAGACCCCACACACTTTTCCATGCAGAGGTGAAGATATGTTACACCAAGAGAATATCATCACTCAGAAGCACAACAACTCGATGTGGACATCATAGTCAGCTAGTACATGTCATAAATGTCATGTCGATTTCTGTCATGAGTTTTCTTGGCCACATCACCACTATGGGCCATACTTGTTGTAATCAATGCAATGTAAAGTGGGAGTCCAAGAGATCCACATATGAAGTTGAAGAGTCGTGTAAAGTCGAAAAGTCATAGGGAGTCAAACAATCATGAGGGAAGTCGAAGAGTCACGAGGGTCAGTTATACCTCATGGCTATATATACCCCTTCATTGTATGAGCAAATGACTTTTCACCTTGGATCCTCCCGCATAGCCTTGAGAGTATGTAGTTTGTTCTTTGAGGAGCGATGACTAGCGCCAATGTCCCACTACAGGGACTAGTGATGTATGGTGTACATATGTGTCTTGGATCTTTTGCTTAATTCAGAAGCGTGTCTCAGGCCAACACATTTTCACGCATGTTTTGTATCCATTTGTAAGACTATTCTTTAAACGTTTGTAATGCATGTTTGCTTAACGTGTACTACGATAGTTGAACTACTTCAGTTATTTTAGTACTCATATTGTTGAAGATGTGTTGTATTGTTTATCACTGTTGTCTCATCTGTGTGGACTACTCCGTCAAACATTCGACAAACCATCTTTGTGTTTTATTGGTTTTAACAACCGTCACCCCATGTGGAATTTCCCTTGAACTTTTTCCTTGATTGTTTTTTACAAACACTATGTTATCAATTAGAATTGTGATTTCTTCTTTAATGATATTTATAAAGTGTAATATATTTGACTATGTAATTGAAATTAGTAAAATGAACCTATAAAGGGGGTCATAAATGGAATAAAAAGTACACTAAACAACAAGCCAAATGTGGATGCAACCATGGATGCAAAATTAGGTGTAGAATTGGATGTTAAACTAAGCATCAAAACAAGATGTAAACAAGGACACAAAATGGTTTTAAAATAAAAGTAAAAAAGGGTGCAACACTAGACGCAAAGAAGAGAACAAAACATGACATACACAAGGATACCAAACTAGGTGCAAATGAGGATGCCAAAATGGACACCAAACTAGATGAAAGAGGGACAGATAAGTATAAGTAAAATTGGATACAAAAGGGGTTGCTGAGTTGGATGCTAAAAAGAAGCAAAAAAAATGCAAATTTAGATGCCAAATGGGGAATCGCAAAGAATGGTGTAAAATTGAGTGCAAAAAGGGATGTAAGAAGATACACAAAACAAGATGCAAAATGAGGCTAAAACCAAGGACACCATATTAGATGCCAAAAATTATGCATAACTAGATTCAAATTATGACTCAAACCTAGGCGCAAAATGACATGCAAATGTGGACACAAAATGAGGCAGAAAAAAATTATGCAAATTTGGATGCCAAAAATGATGCAAAATTAGACACCAGAAAGGATTAGCAATTGGAAGCAAAAATGGATGTAAAAAATGGTGCAAAATTAAACATAGGTGTAGCAACAAAAAATGGTGGAAAATGGGTATAAAAGTGGCTCAAAATTGGATGCAAATTGAGATGCAATGTTGGATGTAAAATGAGGTGCAAAAAGTGATGCATAACTTAAAGCAAGAACTAATGCAAAAGTGGACGTAAAAAATGGCTCAAAATTGAATGTAACATTAGACAGAAAATGAGATGTGAATGTGGATACAACACATAGCTCAACATATGATGCAAATTTGGATGCTGAAAAGGATGAAAAATTCGATGCAAGCAATGGCAGTAAAAACAATGCAAAAGAGGATGCAAAATATGGTGCAAAAATAGGCACAAATAGACACAAAACCATATGTAAAAATAAACACAAATTTAGAAGCAAAAACTAGCATAATATTAGATGAAAAAATTGGCGTAAGACTAGATACAAAAACTATCACAAACAAGATGCAAAAAAAGAAGCTAAATCAAATGCAAAAGATGTTGTAAACTTGATGAAAATGATGTTGAAAAACTGGGAGCAAAGAATGGCACAAAACATGAAGTAAAAAAACGACGAAAAAACAGATGCAAAAAATGGCACAAGACTAGAAGCAAAATTTGTCATAAACCCAGATGCAAAATTTGAAGCAAAAAAGGATGCCAAATATGGCGTAAAAAGGATGCCAGATCTTGTGCAAAAAAGGATTCTTTAAAAAATGTACGAAAGCACCAGATTTAGCGCTAGGTTGCTCATCCCAAGTCGAAGAAAAAAAATGCACTAAAATTCGGCTCCAAATATGGTACAAATTTCCTATTTTGTTGTAGATAAGTATCAATTTGATAGGGAAGCTTGGATGCTACTTAATAATGTGCAAATAAGATGGAGGCAGAACTCAAGTGGTGAGGTGGAAGAGTATAGGCCCATGTGAATTGGTGTTATTATGATCCATATGAAAATGGAGATAAATGTCCAAGAAGATAGGAACCATAATTCAATATGCCACGGAGAAACAAAGGATAACAAGTAGTGAAAATCCTTACTAGGGAAACAAGGTTTTCTATTGAGTTGCATTCATTTCGTGGACGATTATGTGAAGCATTAGGACTTTAAAGCCTGATTGGTAGAGGAAACTTATTTAGACGAAATAATCATCCCATGGTGGAGCAAAATATTAAAGAACTTCAAGACACAATGCTTCAAATACAATTAAGATATGTTCATTTGATAATTGGGTTGACTTCAACTGTGGCAATCTTGGTGGATTTGTGAGTACAACTCTAGTAGGAAGAAGGCAAGATAAATTGCCTCCAAGGATAGACAAAGAACATTTAACATGACTTGGCTCAAGTCCCATAGATTTCTTTGTCCAAGAAATTTTGTTAGTAATGTTGATTTGTTAGTAGCTTATTTGGATATTGTTGTTACTTCAATGAAACTAGACCAAATGGAAGAATAGCAAAATAAGTAAACTTAGTATTGTATGGAAGTTAAATTTGGTTGGATATTAGAGATACTAGACAATTTACGCTACTAGAATCTATAACATAGTATACTCGTTAAAAATATGTTATGATATGTAATATTCCTAATGGACAAATTTACAGTGATAACAAATACATGCAAGACAATATAGCATAAAAAATTTCAATAAACACCAAAAACGTAGAAATGCTCCCAAACACGCCAAAAATGGGCAATTTTATTATATAAATTGTTGGAGTAATGTGAAACAGAAAGAGTGCACCTGAGCTTGCACAAGGAAAGCAGCTTGCACAAGGAAAGCTACAAGACTTAGGTGATCGATATGTCATTTCCTAACTGTTGCTGGAGTTTATCTATCAGAAAATATGCGTTGGCCCAATAATTTTGCATTGTTTGTTGTGTTGAGACCCTAATTTGACCCCTCAAACTTTCCCATAAAATTTTACAAAATTAGATTTGACGTCCTTGCCAAAAACCCAAAAAAAAGCATAAAGGGTTTTCGCAAATTCTACAGACCACAAGGGACCCAATTTTTAACCTCACCCCTCCTAACTCGCTACTAAAGAATCTTACTTTTTTGGGGCACCAAACTCTTCCAAAAATTATGTAAAATTAGGAGCGGACTCCTTTATGCTAGTCTAGCAAAACCCAGAAATGATTTGGGCAATTCAAACCTCCCAGAATTACCCAAATTTGGTGCTATGCCCTCCTTGATAGTTTCTCTCTCGCCCTCAATTCAAACTGTTGGATATGTCACCAATTCCATCTCAATTAGATATAGGATTTCCCCGCAAAATACTTCTTGGGGATGTGAGTGAAATTCCTTCCAAAACCGAACACAAATAAGATGAATCTGGCTCCACAAATTATGTCCAGTAATACTTTTGTGCACGCCCTAAAATGGTGAGTTTGGCTCTCTCAGTAGCATCAACTTCTAGCCCTAAAATTCTCCATTAATGATGGTCCGCCCTCAATGAAATTTCTCCTAAATTTGCTGGCGAGAATTCCCCTTGAAACTCCCTCAACTCAGTGGTTCGATTTCTGTCCCTGCATCCTCTCGGAAGTTCGAACTAGCTGAAGAAGGAGTTGATGTGTCCCACAAACTCCAACAAATCTCTCCCTACTAAGTTCTAAAATACTCTCCTAGGGTGACACTCAAATTTCACTGAAGGTAGAGGTGGAATTCCTTCTTGGGAATTCCTTGTGCTAAACAACACTGGTTTACTTGGCTAAACAATTCAAGAAAACTTGTGTTCAAAAGTTAGATTGTCAAAAGATACCAAATGGAGACCTCCTTGCCTTATTTATAGATGTTGGCCCTCTTTCTCTTGTTGGACCCCATTTTCCACTAACTCTCACCCCCTTTCTTTTTCTCTCTTCCTCCACAAGTGTGAATTATCTCCAGCGGTCGAATTTCCTCCTTTTTGTGGTCCCCACATTCCACCAAGGCTTAAATTTCTCTTATTCTCCTAAGTACTTTATGCCTCCCATGTGAAAATTGCCTCCAATGCCTAAATTTCGAAATTGTGTTATGATTAGAACCACCCACAAAATTTTTGTTGACCTCTTCAAATGGAAAAATCGAAATTGGGGACATTATAATCCTCCCTGTCAAAAATTTATTGTCCTCAAGAAATGCTCGAACAAGTTGTATCTCCCTGTTGACACAACTATCACTACAAACAATACCAGGGTCCCAAATGTGTCATTGAGTCATCAGCTAATCTCTAGGGGACCAAATACTCTCCATAGAACTAAACCCCAATGGAAGATCTGCATGACCTCCCCTTGTAGAGACTAACTCATCCCTAAAGGTGGTTGAACTGCCAAACCTTGTAATATCGGAGTCCCATGCTAATCTTCAAAAGGATACCACCATGTCGACAGTGCGCCACTCTGACTATGGTCAACTACCCATAGTACTCATATCGTATCATCCCCACCTATAAATTGATGGCGTAGTATATGTGGGGCCAAGCACATCCCTTTGTTCATAATACCAGCAATGTGAAGTGTTATCCCATCTTGGGAAGTCCTTGAGAGGTATATACCTGTTGCCAAGCTGAGACCCAACAAAATACATGGATGTCCTAAGTTCCATGGTGGTAACCCTCTCTCATAAATCTGTGACCCAATTGTTTGCCCTATAGCTCCATGGCCCCATACCAATCTCAAAGTGAGGTCAACATCTAGGTGTTGTGCCAGTCTGGGCATGACTATGACCCCCTCATGCTCCTGCACATCCATCTAGTCCCGTAATCCTCTATCACAACCCTAATAAAGGACAACTCTATATTGTTTAAGATGGTCCTGCGAGGCCATCCCATCAAAGCCATCATTTACCGATCCTCATCTAATATCTGGCCGAAACAATAGTAGGTAAATTCCTCCTCGGCCCAGAGTGATAATCCTGATGACCCCCAATCTGACCTTCCAAGGGAGATGTCGTCCTATCGCTCTCATCTCTGTGATCCCTCCGGAGAAAGGTGGTCTATTGCCCCAATGGATCCTTCGAACCCAAAGCCAAATTGAAATCCCATCGCTTCCAATTCTTGTCGCCTACCACTGTGTAGTATCGATGTCCACTGGGAACCCCATGTACAATACAACTAATCCCTAAATGCTGCTAATAGGCATATTTCTGATGCTCACGACTATCTCATTGTATGCAGATTTTTCCTGCTCCAGCTAGTCATCGCCACTAAGTCTACTATCTACACCCTTGATAATGTGCCAATACATTGTCTAAAGCCCGAATACCCATTGGAAAAATGCCTCATCTATACATGGTATCCCGTGCTCATTTAGGATCCTAAAAATCCCTACTGAAGTAGAGGCACATGTTTCCCCCGTGATCAGCTCCCCAAGTGTGGGCTCAGAGATAAGGGCTATACCACCCTTGTAGAAGATCATCTCATCCCCTAGCTTGTGGTTGTCGACTCGCGTACCGACCCGACTCCTCCATTGGGGAATCCATATCGTGCCCCTGATGCACTGAATATCATAGAGTCATCTCAAGAAAGTCTCCCAAGTCTCGATACCCAAAATGTAGGCCTCGATCAAACACAATAAGGTTCCCCAAAACTACCTACAAGGCTAGTGAGTGAGAGATGTCTGGGCTCCGATGGGTATGGTTGAGAACCCGTGTGGACACTCCTAACTGGCCTCATGACTGAACCGTTGTATGAACTTGGGTATGTCCTCCTCAACGACATGCCTAATGCTCTTGTCAAGTAGTCTCCCTACTAGCAGCACTCTTCCAATCCGTAGTGAATCCCTGCAAGTTGTTCCATATAACCATGTATCCTCATTCCCCCTGACATACAATTGCACCCTATTGAACATCTCTGTGCACCATTGGACCCTGTTGCATGTTGTCGCATCACGCTAGATCAACTGGTATCCCTCCGCTGTCGATGCGTCTGTCACACTATAAGGAAATGGAGTGTGATGAGAACCACTCCTCCTACACCCTAGTGCAAGCCTGCACAGCAATACGTGCCACTGTGCACCATCATGCCCCTCTGCATATCGATGCACATCGTTGCATGCCCCTATACATCCTTGGATACCATGATATAAAACAAAGTCAATAAGTATTAGTATGATTTTATCCACTCTATGATCTCCATAACCTCGGATAATTGGACCTCCCCTCCTAATCCTCCCTGAGATATCTAACATGCAAATCTCCCTATGTGCATGTGGGGGTGTCCCTAAGGTACTGCTCCTCTAAAACCCTTGTGCCCCATATATCCATGGGAAATCCTACTCTCCATACAAGGAACTATCTAGTGGTTTGTTGATGCCACCTCCTCTGACAACCTCTTGCCAAGGTACACTGATCATACTATGCCACCACACACACCCAACATGCCAAGACAACTCATGGAGTCTTCCTGCTCCTCTATTGGCTCGACATGTCACAGGTAATATCCAAAAATCTGGTGGGAATATGAAATCGGGGGTGAGTCCAATCACTAGATCCACCATCCTATTAATACCATGGCTGACCTAATCCATGGAGTGGTGGGGAGTCCCACCTAGGTCCCAACAATGACCCAAACATCGAGCCCCTCTAGAAAACCACCACCCCTGTTGAACTATGTTCTTGACCATGGATGTATCCAAAAACCTAGTCATCTCTATCAAGTACCAATTCAATACCTCTCCACCCAACCCCATGAGAGGGATCAAGTGTAAGAGTCTGCGAGTACATAGCAAGTCCATTATGTGAGTGTTGCACCTTATGCAACTCATGTCGCCTCGTCTCACTGGCCCAATCATCATATACAACCTATATAGGTAACCCAACCAGTCTCCCTCCAACGCGCAGAGGTAACCTAACAATATTGCAGGCCCCATCTATGTAGGCCTGAAGAGAGCTATTATTTGGAAGTACTGCAGCTCTGCTAACTACCTACGCATCTATTTGCTCCCTATTGACAGAAGGTCTGACAAATGGTTTCTCATCTTCCCCTACCATGGGAACAACAAGAGTCCCAAGTTGTCCCTCCATAAGTAGCTCATCAATCATAACATTGTCATCTAGCTCACACTCCTCAAGGTGCTCCCCATGTTGTTGTATGTAGTTGTCGTATGAGAACTCCGTCATGGCCCTGGGTTCCTTTGTGCCCATCAACACCTCACTAATGGATGTGTTCCTCGACACTTCCCTAATCTGTTGTGGGCTGCCATCACTTGAAAATTCAGACACATTCCTCGACACCTCATCATTGCATACCTCAACAATGGATGGCACCTTATCAATGGAAGACACCACATCATCAGATGCCTCTATGGATCTATGCTCCAATTTCTTCGTCAAGGTGTCAGTTGGTGCTATCAAAGAGGTCTCCAATAATGGTGACTCGTGCTACACTAAGGATATCAATGTGCCTCTCACCATCCTACGTGTCCTCCTACTCAACCTCCTCCTCAAGCTTTTGACATCTAAACCCCGATCTCCACCAACAGAAATGCCTCCTGGTCTCATCCTCTAATTTCCCGCCTCTACTTGATGATGCAACCCTTGAAATATACTTTGCATTCTCTTGTTCATCCAAGGAATGGGACATGGTAGGATTGTCATACTGGCCATACGTGTGGGTGTTGTACTGCGGGGATGTGCATGTATGTTGTTTAGTCAATTTAGTGTCCTAAATTGCCACATAAATTATCAATCCGGGTGTCGTAAACTAATGAAGTGTAGTGCACCATATGTGCAAAATAACCCTTTCTTACCTCACTATTTTCAAGTTTATGTTGTTTTGGGGCTTTGTTCTTTTGACTCCTAAAGTTCTGCAATGTAATTGAAATCTTAACCTATTGCTGATAAAAACCTAGAAGAATGAAGTGAGAGTCTAAAAGTGCTTTTTAGGCCAAGTTTGGAAGTGGAGTTTTCAAAACAAGAAAGTGAAGAAAAATCTTATCTTCTTGCTATTGTAATGGTTTCCAAAATATGAGCTTAAAAGACTCTTGAAACTGCTATCTACAAAATCAAAACTTGAATGAGAAAATGGAATTGCAGCTGTCTACAACAAACTAAGAATGAAATATTGAAAACAAAACTTCTTGTGCTGTCTATTCTACTTACAAAATTAAAGTCTAATGAACTACTGCAATTAAACTAAAGGAAAGAAACAAAATTGAAACTGCAACTATACTATTTGTGAAAGCAAAACTAGATGAAGCACTGTTACCACTCTGCTATATAATTTAGGGAGAAATTAACTCCTTATGATAGCAACATTTGAGAGATTCCATTCTTCACCATTCTAAAAGAAGTAAACATTAAAAGTGCAAGGAAAAACTCAGTCATTAGTAAGGCATTTCACCACTTAGTCTTAGGTTCAGCCATACATGAAGGGCTTTTGGAAATATCTCTTTAAATCATGAGTTGCTTAAATTGACAAGAAAATGGCATAAAACTATCTAATTCTAAACTAATGAACAACAAGTAATCTCATTTATAAACACAACACTTCGCTATTTAGTTTTAAGATCAATCATCAAAGAAAGGCTCTGGAAATATTCGCTTATATCATGAGTGACTACACTAAGAAGGAAACGGTACGGCCTAGGACTAGCAACGCAAAATCACTTCACACGCTCAAGTATACATATGAAAAAAACAGAGCTTTTATATTGAAAATAGAGTACTGAATGTCTCGTGCTTACAAATGGAAATGACACTATTTCATCATCCAAAACATTAACTAGTTCTGCGTTCCAAACGCTGAAATTTATATGAAAAATTCACAACTGTTTTTAAGAGAAAAGTATTCTACAGTAGACACGTGAACAGGTAGTGCATCCGGGAATTTAGTCTTCGGTTGGCTCAAACAATAAATCTCTGAATAGTGGCTGTTGGATTTGGTTATGCAAGTCACAAACGACATCCTCAGCTTTAGGAACATGCCTCGGATTTATTTACATTCAAAACAAAGTTCTAGTTGTTGTAGGACTTCTTCGTTGACTCCCCTTTGAACGGGGTCTTTCTCCTCGAATTTGATCAAATGGATAGGACACCATCCATGTACTGACATTTTCCCATCTACCCATGTGGCTCATTTCTTCTATCGATACCTGTAACCTACAAAAGTATGGAGATGGCTACGGAATGGTCGGTTAGTTGTGGAATGTGGCTACGTTCCGTAGCTGAAAACGGAAACCCTATCCAAATAACACACATAATAATATAATTTGAATATCACTAAACTGTACTCCTGGAAGAAACATGCAATGGATTTTGATGGCTTAGGATGCAATGGCATGGGAAAACAAAGGAAGAAAGATGAAGAAATTGCTTGAAAAAGAGGCAATTTTGGAATTCAACATACCCCACTGTGAAGTTGTTGCATGTCCTCATGCAACCAAAATTGTAACAATCCTTCTTCTACTGCATCTGCTCTAAAACCTTAGCTAGAACATCCAACCTTTTCTTGTTTCTCTTTGCTGCCACTGCCATTCTAGGCTTTCTCATGAGGAATCTAAATTTAAGGTTGATGAGGGCCCTGCTTAGCTTCCTATTTTTCTTCTTCAATTTTATGTTCTTCTTATGCCACAGACCCAAATGAAGTGTTGAATAGGTAAATCCCCTCTGCGGACAGAGGCGATCCCACTAGCCCAAAATGGGTCTAGCAACAATCAATCAATGCTACTCTGCAAGTTCCTAGTTGCAATTAACAAGTGGGTAATGAACACCTACTTGGATGCCAGCGCTATTTGTTTGATGAAGAGATGCCGCTCTCACTCCTTCGCTCTGGTCGGTCACGATCCTCCACTATCCTCGTGGATGGACACCTGCACATGCAAAGAGAGAACAAACACAAGCGTGAAATCTAGTAAAAGCAACTATACATCAGTCAGAAAGGATGTAATTCACATTAACCATCATAAGACCAATGAGAATGGAACCATAACAGTAGTCATCTATTAATGAATAATAGACAGAGAAAGATACAACCAAGGTTCTGACGTTGAACCTATTCTCTGGCTGGGCGAGCAGCTATGTATGCCTTGCAATAGACCTTCTCTCTCTCAGGATTCCGGCAGCATAACCTCCCTATGCTTCAAGACTCTTACTAGCATTACTCCAGAACTCCTTAACTCCTTTCAGAACTAGCTTGTCTAATGCATGAGGAAAAACTTTTATAAATGGAGAAGGGAGGAAGATTCAATGTACTAGGACACCCATTGTGGATCGACATTATCTTCGAAAAGCTACTGAGGATAGATGTCAAGGATAGATGATGACTCTCGACCTCTATCAGATGGATTTTTCCCTCAAAAGACTTCATGATCTAAAAGGAAAAAACATATGGGTGCGCGTTTGCCAAAAATCATTACCAAATTTAGTTGGCGTGAGTGTTGTTCTAGGACAGAGCGCCAATGGGTGCACCCCTTTTTGAGGATCTCAGTGATTGGCGCGGATAAGACACTATGTACCTGCGCCAATGGAAAAAGGGCACTTTTCAGGGATAATTTGCAGAAGGTGTCTTCAGGGAACATGAAGTACATACTCATGGGAACATAATGCAAGTGTTTTTAGGCTATGTCACTGCTCACAGGTCCCGGAATGTATCCTCCAATGTACGAAAACAGGGGTAACAGGGACGGTGACAAATTACTGTGTAACAGATGCCCCCTAAAGCATGAGGCCCGAAAGAGAGAGAGGGGTGAAATGCTTTACAAGAACACATATAGCTGCAGTCGAGAATCTGCATTGAGAGATACAACTGATATTTCGATTACATGTAGTCTAGGCATGGGCGCAGCCATCCAAAAGACATATGAAGAAGGTTTGTGGTATGGACGTAGCCACCGAGCTGAAGAGACCATGATGATAAGAGGTATGTTCGTAGCCATACTAAAAGACTTAGGTATGGGCGCAGCCATCCATCAATGAGTCATGTAATAATGATCCACAAAATCGCAACCTGGTCCGCAACAGACTAGAACCAGGGTCTTGCGTTCCATCCAAACCCGAACAAAGTACAAGTCCAAACATGTGAATACAGGAGTCGAAGTCGAACATGCTTGAACATCATCTGATTACCAGCCAATGACGGAAGCTGTTAACAGACACGAGAGGTGCCACCAATAATGACGATGGTCCTCAAGGTACTATAGGTACAATCCACGGCGTGCGAATGAATGAGCCGGTGTCGAACACCCTAGAGTCATCCGATCGGAGGCCAATGATGAAAACCTCGCGTCGAACACGAAGAACCTGCCATTGAGGCATGCAGGCTCCAAGGTACTTGAAGGGAGTCTCTAGGTCACTTTCCTGGATAATAAGCTGAAGTTGACAGGAAGTGATCTTCGTCGAAGGTGGGCCATAATGTTTCCCACATCATCGACACGAGACGGGAAGAGACAATGTTGTGAATTGAGATTGTATGAACCATCAAATGGAGGTTGTTTCTTTCGGAGGTCAACTTCTCTTGAACATATCAGTGGCACGACAGTGGAGTTGGTAGTATTTGACATCAATGGATCAAAGGTCATGACGACGAGGCAATGAGCAGATGAGAGGTCAAATAGGATTACCCAAACCCACGGAGGCAAGTGAAAAATGAGATGAGATATCCCCACCCTGACACGAAAGCAGA
>APFE031651021.1:42809-66057 GCA_000404065.3 Pinus taeda | reverse complement strand
AAAGTTTGAATTCATGCATTTCATGCTCAGCTTTCAAATTTGTTTAATGTTTATGTTTTCCACTGTCTAAAGAGGATTCAAAGTCATTGTTTGCCCTCTTTAGCTTCTCCTCTTTCCTCCTTGATCATCCATTTCAGCTAAAAGCGTCAACACAAACTCCTACCTTGCCCCAAAGACCCACCTGCAAAAAACTGAGCTTAATCCCCGCACGCTAAATTGCAGATCCTCAACTTGTCACCAAAAAACCCCAAAAAACCCCCAAATCAACTTTCAAATCAGTTTACTAGCCTAATATCTATGTTACCTTGATTGGTCATCTCTTCCCATTGAAAATTTAACGAGATTGACCGGAGAGAGCCTTCTCATACCCCGTAGGGCTAGCTACGAGGTGAAACGGTTTGATGTTGCCTTGAAGGTTTGCCTTTCTCAGCCTGAGGTGAAATCTCAAGCGCTAACAGGTCCTATAGATAAATAACCTTCCGAGAGTCCCTTTGCCACTAGGGGTCCACCTCCTAGGGGAAATAATCCATATGATACCAATATGGGCATTGGAATTAAACCCTCTAGTAACCCCGCTTCTTCAACTACCCCTTCCAATTTTGGAAACAATGTTATGGGACGATCACCACATCCATATGAGATGTAGGGGGTGCCACCTTCACCCTAACCATTATTCAACTCACCTTTCTTAGCAACCCTTTCATTGCCTGATTGATCAAAGTTAATGAATGATCCCATCAACAAAAATATTGGATGGCCCATGGTCCCCCTTAAGTTGTCCACTGACATTTCTAAATTGATGGTAAACCTTGAGAAAACCCTATAGCACATATAACCACTTATCATCTATGGTGCTCTTCCAACTTGTTCATGGATTATAGTTTCTATCTGTGACCTTTCCAAGAGGAATCTAACTGGTGGTGCCACCAAATGGTACATTAATCTTGAAAATGTCATTTATGATCACTTTGTTGAAAATGATGTCAACTGTAGTGTTTTAGTTGATGTAAAATGAGGTTTTGAAGTTCAAGCAACAAAGGGTCGAGTAGGGTCTTGGAATAAAACATGGTACTTTCATGGCACACCCACATAGGAACAAAACAATGAAGTTTGAGTAGCTAAGGTTTGAGTAGGGCATTTGGAATGAAAATTTCATTTAATGGCATGCCTGCACAAACATGAAACACAATTTGATGATGATTGATGTTGAGAATATTAACAATCCAAATCTATTTCGTGTTCACACATGCGCAGTGGTTAAAGTAGAAGTTTGCATGCGATGGATCTAATGAATGAGGAAGCCTAAATCCAATGGTCTATATCAATATTGTGTTCACACATGTGTGGTGGTTAAATTAGAAGTGTGCACCAAATGGATCTAATCACTGAGAAATATTCAATCCAACAATACAGATCTATATTGTGTTCACACATGTGTAATGGTTAAAATAGAGGGGTGCATCCAATGAAACTAATCCATGAATAAATTGTGTTTAGACCTTGATTGGTATGTACTAGATGGGATTATCATATCTTAAGTAGACCAGTAACTTGTGTCACGTAGCAGAGAAAATGCGGCATGCCAGTTGACGCCAAGTGGCAGCCTATGTGACATGGAAGATTGTGAAGAGGATACATGGCACTCATTTTTGGTCAATTTGGATGGTCGATTTGATGATTGGAATATGACATGTGGTAGGTACATGTCAACACTCAAACATGTGATAGGAACCAATTTGTTACAACACGTGACATGGTAGGTGAAGTGTCACATGACATAGCAATGGTGGGTCTTGAACCAAGGTACCAGAGCACTGGGCACTGGGTGGCATATAATAAAAATGTACAAGCTGATATCTGTACAATCTAGCAACTATGACATGGAAGAAGGACCACATGAAAGATAGTGATTAGTTTACGATGGATTGATGTGGTAGACCCAAAGGTCTCGAGACTCCAACTAGGACCTGGTTAGGAAAAAAAAAGCGCGTATTTAGTTTTGGCCAAAAAGTTAGAAAATCAATGTTATAATCCAAAATTACAAATACCAAAAGCTCAACTCTTATGGGGTCTGTTGAAGCCTCGAAAATCATTGCTTCAACATGGGGGAAAACCACCCAGTCCGGACCTTGGTTGGCAGCTCCTTTTCCGTTTGGAGTAGTGGCTCCAACTGGGGATGATGGGACCAGTTTCCCAATCTATTTAATGATTGTGCTAATGGGGTGATATGTGATGTTTTGGAGTAATATCTAAGTTATAAGTAATCTAATCTAAACTAATACTCACATGCAATTTATCCTAATTTAAACACTATCTAATTATAACTATGCCCGGGATTAAATTGATGTATGCGATCTACAATAATGTCTGAAAGCAATTGATAATAAAGATCTTTCAATTGCAATGAGAAATGAATTCGTTTTAACAATAATTGTTTGGTATAAAAGGTTAGCCAAAACGATTGTGAAAGATATATCTCATAAGGAATTATTCATGTATTCAACATAAAATATAGATCATCATCATACAAAAGTGCAATAATGCAATCAAGATTCATACTTTCATACATAAATAACTTGAAAAAAATCATTGCTTCATACATAAGTAAAAAGGATTACGAGATAAAAGTACCATTTATAATATGTCCTACTCAAGTGCTTCAACAATATTGATCTACTTTCAGTCCATTCAACACCATCTAAGAGTACAAAAGTGCAATTTTAGCAGAAGATGCTAAATCAGATAAAAATAAATCTTGTTCCATTAATTTCACCAAAACTTCCTCAAATGGATAGAAGTGCATGTTTTGAAGATTGTTTCTAATAAAATTTCTGGAACCCTCTCTAAATGCATGAGAGGAATTTAAATACTTAAACCATAAAACTAAAAATAGATATTACAAAAATAGTTGAGGAGGTTTAAATGACTTGCCTCAAATTATGCAAAAATAAAATCAAAATAGAAATGAACATGGTGACTAGCTATCCTGCATTTGATCCTTCAGATCGCAAATGTCCATCATGGGCTTGAGCTATGTTGGTTGGCCAACTTCAACTTTCACATGTCTAGCGAATACGACATCGGTCAGTGCCAGCGCCATTTTATTCGTAGAAGTGGTTAGGCATCGCAAGGTCATCCATTGACTATGAGGTTTTACCAAATGTTGCCAATATGCTTCCCAGTTTAACCTGGTCGTTTGCCTTATCACTTCTGCTTTTTCTTCTGTTCCCTGTTTCCACTGCAGTTCAAGCTGTTTCGCATTAGGAAGAAAACCTGGAATGGATTCTGCCACAAGTTTGGCACTATGTAAATTTTCATTGACATTTACTATGACACTATTTGCTGTTGCTACCGCTTCTGCTATTGCCTTTTCTGCTTCTTTAACCCGAGAATCCCAGTTCACAAATAAGATTTTTTATGCAACTCTTCTAGTTTAGGCAAGTTGGCTTTTCTCCCATCTTCTGTATTCTGCCAGGTGATGAAATCAGAGACCTTTTTAAATATCTCATCATATTCAAGTCTCATCTCCACGACTTGACTTGTCAATTTGTCGCTTGTTTCGCAATAATAGTTCCATTGTGAAATTTTTTTGGCACAATAATTCTTTTTGGTGCATCAATTGGGAGTTAAGACTGAGTGCTTCGGTAATAAACTGATCAATTTTTGGATCATATTTGTGTAGATAAATTATTACTTGTATTTGTGCTTCCTTCTCTACTAAGCTGGTTCGATGTTCTATGTGCATCTGCTCGAATTCCCGTTGTAGCTTAGCTAACTGTATGTCCGCCTGCTGGTCAGATTTTGCTTGCTGTAATTGTTGTTCAAGCAACATAATTTTATCTTCTTTTTCTTTAAGCAACATTTGCACCTATGTTTCTTTGTCCATGGTCGATGTAGCATAGGCACTTGCAAACTGTGAGAGTCTAGTAAGATTGGCGGATGGGTCGATGGGTGAGTCTTTCCAGAGAACCTCCATTGGTTCATTTTCAGTGGTAATAGCAACTGTAGATTCCAACTTCCTTTTCTTCCTTTGTATTTTAACCATGATCTTATGTTGTGGGCTATAAAACACATCTAAAGGGGGAATCTCTTCTATTCTCAAAACTATTTCAGAGGTGGGGGTAACAAGGACGTGTTCTACCTCTTGAGTATTTACAGTCTCCTCTGCTGTAATTTCCTGAGTTGTTTTCTGTTGTGGAGTTTTCAACTTTGGCGTTTGTTCCTCTGTGTTGATTTTTTTTATTAAAATTGTCCCATTCTCCCTCTAAATCAATTACCAGGGGTTTTATTGGCTGTGTGGAGGCGGCATGGATTTCAGCTTGCTTGCTGGTTGAAGTTTCTTCAACTATCTTCAGTGTAGATTGGGTTTTATCCTTTACCGATTCCTTGCTTCCGCTTTTCCCATTTTGTGATGACTTCTATGATTCCCTGATAGATTTCTCTTGGGATTCTGCTCTATAATCAGTTTTAGAATTTTCTTTGAAGTCACCTTCTATACTTACACTGGGAGTAGGCCCCCTTATTAGTTCAATCAATAATTGGTCCAATGGGACCGTTGATAACCTCCTTTCTCTGTAGCTGTAAAAGTTTTCAAGATCTTCACGGTTAAAAAGTAATTGTGCCATATGCTTCACCTCTATGAAGGTGTTTTTCTACAGAAAGATGTCATCAAAGCCATCTTCCTCATTACTAAATACTTTTATTTTCACCAAAGTGGTGAAATATTTGACAGTGCCGAACGGGTCATATTTCCTTCCTGGGAATTTAGGTAATTGCAAATATAACATATTCTCTGCTTCTTAAATGCATGCCCTAGGTCGTGTAATGCAAATGCTTCACATTGTAAAGGGAATGTAGGCCAGATAGCCTTTTTTGATTCCTTTAATGTCTTGCACATCCCTCCCTCACTAGTTGTTTGATAGGCTATCTCTCTAGCCATCAATTTGTCTAGAAAATAATATGGGAGGACATGGGGGGAGGTGATGCTACCAAATACCCTAATACACATAAATGTCTCCTCCCCAAACCATCTGGCCACCAGGGGGATATCCACTTCAGCTTCTTGGGAAAACCTGGGGGCATCTCAGTTATAAAGCCGCTTGTGAATAGGGAGCATAACTCCATGACAAACCTTGAAAAAGTGTGGTTTGAAAGTTGGATTCCCACATGTCCTTATGGTATATGTGAATAGGAAGTGGATTTTTCATAGTCCACTTCCGTTCCATGATAGGGAATTTCGAACCAAAACAAATTGCATCCATTACATAGGCGCTCATAAAAAATGGAGGGTAAACCCTCGAAGCAACAATTCTTTTCTTTCTATACTCGATTATTGTTCTTGCTAAATTGTCAGGCAAAATTTGTGCCCAATTCATTACAATCGCGTTAACGACTGCATCTATTAACGACAACCACTATGGGGAGAATTTAGTACTATCGGGTTTGCTAAATAATCTACACAGCATGGCCACTGCAAAACTATGAGGGGGACAAATAGACGAAGTAGTGTACATACCATTTTTGTCTTTCTTGGTTTTGTCCTCATTATTTGACCAGGCCTGGGTGTAGTCTATTGGGTCGTCGTTCTCTTTTGCAAACTTCTCGATGAACTGCCTATTGTAGATGACTTATGGCTCTGGTAGGTGGTACACAAGCCGTAGGTTGTCTGGGGTAAAAGATCCCATAACCTCTTGGCTTCTTGTCTTGAATTCTTTATCTGAGATGTCAGCATCATCAATAACCCACTTAACCATGTCGGTATAAGGGATTATCTTCGGGCATGCGGTTATGCGGTGCAAAAATGAGCATGTTGTCTCCAACATGAAAGCGTCCGAGGAATCACGTCTGTCAACTGTAATCTTCGTTTCCAGAATCATGGGTTGCTCTTCCTCGAGTATATTATACATGGTCTCCCATGTAGAGGTTCCTCCTTCTCTATTGCATGTAGTATCCGTAAATAGAGGAGTCATTTCTGACTTCTCAGAGACGACTGCCTTGAATTTCTTCACCATTGCTTTCAACGATTTGCTCTGCGGATATTCACTGAAAGTGAAGAACAACAGTTGTCAGATACACAAAGATGGTAATGAATGTAAAATTAATTGATGCAGATAACTTGTAAAGGTGATAAAAGGAGTTTTATTCGAATGCACATAAGAAGATATCATATCACACTAAATGACTTTTCACGCATAAATGCAGTTATCTCTTACTAAATGCCCACTAATGCTTCGTTATCCCTTAGCTTTAATGCACATAAATGTTTGCATCATAAAACGGGAAGAAAGCTTCTAGGGTGGCGAGCCTTTGAACTACGATGATGGCGATTGTGCAATTTGCGAAGAAATATTGCAGATCGCAATATCGCATTATTCCTTTTTGCCTTTCTTACCTTTTGTTGTGTTTCTACGAGATGCAAGCCACTCGTTTATCGTTTCAAATTGTAGCTATTTGCCAAGTTTTTCTATGTAAAGGACCATTTTTAATGAGTGGTGGACCTAAAAATTTGCTTATGATACATTTAAGGAGTGGGTCCAGGTCTTGATCGCGTTTCGCAATATCGGATGGTGGTAAGTTTGCGGTGCTCATTTGAATGTCCAAAATGCGATGTGATAAAGGTTATAACGCCATTGCAATTTCACATTTCGCAATAACCTTTTAAAGCGGGTCCTTCATACATGGCGATATGCGATGCGAGACTCAACTTTTGAAGAAAGAGCTTAAGGACTTAGTTTATGTCAGAATTATGATAGTTTTGAGCAGAGTCCTTTTTTAATCGTTTTAATTGATTTGGAGGGTTAGGAAGATCTTTTGATGATGCTTAATCATGATGTATGTGGGAAGGTAAGCATTTAGTAGTTCTCTAGAAAAAGGGGGGGTTTGATTGATATCTTGCTTTATTCCAAAAATAAAAGAAATGCCAAAATGCTAAGTTTGTTTTTTTTGGATGGATTTTTTAAAGAGTCCCCATTTATTAACATAATATTAACTACTATTATTAATAAATGGGGGGTTGTTGAATAACACAACAATTGGCGATTCACTTGGAAGAACCAGTTATCTCTGAGATTTTCTTGAAATTTCTAAAACTTCCAAAATAAAGATAGTTTTGAAAATAAAATAAGTTACATGAAATATAAGGTCAATAATACTGCTCTTTATCAATAAAACAACATCTACTTAACTATCGTTCTTTTGATTATTCTTTTCTTATAAAAAGTCACTTTGTCTACATCAGTCTTTACTTAGTTTTTTAAAGATAAAAACAAGGAGTCTCTCCTCAGATCAGTTTTTGGTATACTTAGTTGTCGTAGGTAGAGCCTTTGCTGCCAGTAAGCGTTCATAGCCTCGACAGGGTTACCTTTTAACCAACAATGATTCAGTATCCCGCTTAAATCAAAATTCAATGTTAAAGATAAGCTCGTAATTATACTTATTGCTTTCTTTATTTTCTGAAGTAATTCATTCTTCCTTCAACTCTTCATCTTTTATCTCTTAAAGGACAATGCCTTGGTATGGTGATGAATATTGACAATGCCATTCACTTGATTTGTAACTGAATTGAACAAGTTGTCTCTTAATGAGACCCCTTGTCTTTTGATTAATATAATCTTAAGCCATTACCTTGTTTTGATATGCAATATTGGTAATGTCAGTTAGTTATAATCTTATGATCATGGTAAGCCGGCTCTTGATGAGACCTCTTACCCTTTAAGTTTAAGTATATTTTAGAATTACACTTTAAAAGTGAAAGCTGATTAAGTGGGGAGAACCATTGGCTCCTTAAGAGCTTCTGGACGACAATTGTAGAGTTTTAAAGATGTTTTTCTACAGAGGGATTTTGTTTTGTTATTGATACTTTTCTTGACTAATGTAAAGGAAAAATTTCTTTCTTAAAGCTAAATTTCATAAAAAAAATCAGATAATTTAGGTAGAAAACAGGCAATTTAAGAGCGATAGGACTTAACTATATATTTCATATGTGAAGATTACTTTCATAACAGTCTTTACTTACACAAGCGAAAAGTCAAAATTAGAAAGAGATTATCCTTTGTAAAACCAAAAGTAAATGTTTTTCAATTCATATTATTCTTTCTAAAAGAAAATTTAACTAAATGTAATAATATACAATAAACAGAGGAGATCATATTCTATGAAAAGTATTTCTTTAGAACCCGCCCATTAACAAGTAGAGATTCTCTCTTTCCTGATAAATCTTGTAATAGAAAAGTTGATGGGCCTATTTGTTCCACAATATGAAATGGGCCAAGCCACATTTGTTGGAACTTGGTATGCTTACCTTTCTCTTTGTGGGCTTTATCCCATTTCAATACTAGGTCTCCGAGTTGAAAAGATTTTGAAGTTACAGAATTTGAATCAAAGGAGGCTTTGACTAACTGCTGATGATGTGCATGTGTGGTCATGGCCTCTTTTCTTTCCTCTTCGAGCTTAAGGATTTGTAACTGTCTAACCTTCATGGATGAGGAAGGAGTTTCTTCAATGAATTGAACTAAGGCTAGGGAGGGAATAACTACGTTTGTTGGCAAGCCGACTTCTTTCCCACAGACCAAATTAAAAGGAGAAGTGCCAATGGAGGCTTTTTGAGTTATTCGATCCACCCACAGAGCAAACACTAAAGACTTATGCCAGTTCTTTTGGTTTTGGTCAACAATTCGTTTAATAACCTTGATGAGATTTTTGTTTGTGGATTCGGCTAACCCATTTCCTTGCGGATAGTAATTAGCAGAATACTTAAGCTTAAAACCTCTTTTAAGAGAAAACTTTGTCACAACATTGCCTGAAAAATAAGATGCATTATCAAACATCAAAGCAGATGGTAGGCCAAACCTGGTAATGATAAATCATGTTTTCTGAATTGGCTACCTTGAGTGGAATTGCTTCTACCCATTTGGTGAAATAATCAGTGGTTGTAAGGATATATCTGTGCTGCTTAGAAGAGTGAGGAATGATCTCACCTATTACGTCCAATCCCCATTGTTCAAATGGTTAGTCAATGTTGACTGGCTGTAATGGTAACGTGGGTTTCCTCTGTCTTCCAGCAGCTGTTTAACAAATCTTACATTTCCTTACATAACTGTGTGGATATTTGAATATCGTTAGTTAGTAATAGCTGACATGCAAGATTTTATGTGCTGTAGTATCTCCTCCAAAGTGACCACCAGCTGGTCCATCATGAAGTTCTTGCAACACCTTCTATGCCTCAGATTTTTCAAGACATATAAGTAAAACAAAATCATAATTTATTCTGAACAACACATCGTTGACAATTTGATATTGCCTAGCTTTTAATCTCAAGGCTCTTTTCTTTGTGTAATTAAATTGGGTTGGGGCATATCCATTTCTCAAGTAAAATATGTTATCAACATATCTTGATTCAGTGTTGTTAAGGCTTACCTCATAGATTTGTACATCGTACTTGAATGTTGCAATTCTGATAGATTTGATGTTCCTGTCAACATCCTGCAAAAACCTTGACCTGTTACAATTTTCGTTGGTTTGATTTCTATGTCATATTCTTCCAGGGATGTCACCCAATTCACTCTCTTTTCACCTACATCCCTTTGTATTAAAAGATTTCTCACTGCTGAGAATGGTACTATTACTTTAATGTGGGTTTTGAGGAGAAAAGGTTTGAAGTGTTGTATTGATTTGAAAACAGCAAAAGCTTGTTTTTCAACATCTGAGTAATTCAGTCTAGTGCCCTGTAAATTGGAGCTAAAGAAAGAGATTGGGGCTTCAACTTTTTCTAGATTTACTTGTGTCAATATGGCTGCATATGATTTCTTAGAAGCGAAAGCATATAAAATGAAATGATTCGAAAAATTCGGCGTTGCTAAAGATGGGGCGTTTATGATTGCTTGTTTTATCAAGCTAAAAGCTTCATGTTTCGAATGTCCCCAATCAAACAGAGAGTTTTTCTTTGTCATGGATTGAAGAGGTAAAACAATTCTTGAGAAGTCAGGGCAAATCTTTTAACAAAATTTATTTGACCTAGGAAATATTGCATTGATTTTCTGTTATGCGATAAAGATATTTCAGAAATTTCTCTAATTCTGTCAAGGTCAATATGAATTCCTGCTTTGGACACAATGAATCCAAGGAGCTTTCCTTCACTTAATGTGAAAAAAGACTTCTTGGGGTTAAGAGAAATTCCATACCTTTGGCAATGTTCAAAGATTTGCTTTAAATCCCTTAGATGATTACTGCATTTTTTGGAGTATACCGTTATATCATCCAAGTAGATTACTACTGATTTGTTTACCAAACCTTTGAAGGTTATATCCATAGCTCTCTGGATAGTGGCACTGGCATTGATTAGTCCAAATGGAATCTTCTGATAAGCGTAAGTGCCCCATTTTGTCCTTAATGTAGTTTTCAGCTGATCGTCTGGATGTACTAAGATTTGATTATAACCTGAGAACCCATCCAGGAAAGACATTAGTTCTGAGCCTGCTACTGATTGCAAAATCTGTTCCATAGGGGGTAATGGAAAATTTTCCTTTTAGCAAGCTTTATTGAGGTCACGGAAATCTATACATATCCGAATATCGCCTTTCTTTTTCGTGACTGGGACAAGATTGGAAACCCACCGGGAATGTCTGACAAGAAAAATAATTTTGGCTTTCAATAGTTTATTCAACTTAGATTTAATTTGACTTTCTAAATTAGGATGGATCTTCCTCAATTTCTGTCGAATAGGTCTTTCATCAGATATCATGGGAATAGTATGTTGAATAAGAGAGGTGTCGTATGTCTTAAGATATTCATAGTTCCATGCGAAGACATTCTTGTATCTTTTCAACAAACCTATAAAAGTTGCTTTTTCGTCTGACGTAAGTCCGAGACCTAAATTAATATTTTGAGATTTTAGATCAGTCCCAAGATTGATCAATTCAAACCTCAGAGTTGAACTCTGAAGTTTTGAATTGGTGGATCGTTTAAATCTGTCTTTGAGGTCATATAAATCTTCCAACTTAACTACAAATTTTGGTATAGCATTAATGACTATTTCTTGTTTAAGTTGGTTATCGTGTTGGTCTTCATCAACTATCTGGTCATCACATTTTACTATTTTTTGTATCGACGTTTCGAACCACCCTCCGTGGTTCATCATCAGGATTAGATATGTGAAGAAGTCAGAGAATGATGTGTAATAAATAAAGGATATGGTAGGGATGGTAGTGTAAAGAGCCGACAAGTTTTGATAATGGTGTGGTTTTAATTAATTTATTAATTAATTTAATTTATTTTGATTTTAATTAATTAATTAATTATTATTATTTTTAATTTAATTTAATTTATTGTATTTGTTTTGATTTGATTTGAATTAATAATTTTAATTTAATTTTAATTTATTTAATTTAGTATAATTAATTTAATTTAATTTTATTTAATTTATTTAATTTATTTAGTTTAATTTTTAATTTAATTGAATTGAATTTTTAATTTAATTGAATTTTAATACTAGAGTTAGGTTAACTAATGGACCAAACGAAATTAAATGAGTTTAATTTTACTAAAGTTTTTAGGGAGTGAAAGAGGAGGACCAAGAGGCAATGGGGTCGGGATTGTTTAGGATATGGTAGAATCCCTTGTTAGCGTGGGAATCCAATTATCACCTATTTTCCAACCTTCATCACGGTTTAGGTTATTGGAGTGTTTTCCTATTTCGATAGCTTTTCTAAATTTTCTATGGTGGTAATGCTCTATTTTGGCCGCAACACAACAGTTTTCAATGCAAATATGATGATTGGTTTTACTAGAGTGCTCAGCCAAAGCTGAGGTTTTGGAGCGGTTATGTTTAATGTGTGCAGCATGTTCTTGAATCCTAGTTAATATAGAACGACCGGTTTCACCAATGTAGACCTTGCCGCATGAACAAGGGACCAAATAAACCCCTTTGTGGTGTTTAGGATCAATAGGATCTTTTACTGACTTCAGACATCTGTTAATTGTTTTCATGGGTTTGAAAGTGGTTTTTATATTGTTCTTTTTTAGGATGTGTGAAATCTTATTAGTGGTGCCTAGAATGTAGGGAAGGTGAACCTTACCAGCATAATCATCCATGTGTTGTTTCTTTATGGGATTCTCAGCTTTCTTGAAAGCATTGATTCCTCGGTGTCTCTTGTATCCATTATTTTTGAAAACATCCAAGAGGTGGTTCTTTTCTTGCTCAAAATTATCATGATTTGAAATACGTATTGCCCTTGCGGCTAGAGTGTTGAGCACCCCAAGTTTCTGAGCCGGATGATGGTGAGAGTTAGCATGCAGGTAATGTTCAGTATGGGTTTTCTTATGATAAACCTAGTGAGATATTGTGCCATCTTGGTTTCTTTTGATTAGGATATCGAGAAAGGGAAGACAACCCTTTTCTTCCACTTCCATCATAAATTTGATGGAATTTGATTGACTGTTAAGTTGTTCTAGGAATTTGTTTAATTTTTCTTTTCCATGAGGCCAAATGACATAAGTGTCATCAATTTTTTTTTTCCATAGCTTAGGTTTTAAAGGGGAAGACACAATGGCCTTGGTTTCAAAATGTTCCATGAACAAATTAGCAATGATGGGATACAGAGGTGATCCCATGGCCACACCACAAGTTTGTTCATATATCTCATCCTTGAAGCTAAAAAAGGTGGATTTTAGACAAATTTCTATCAATTTAGCTGTGTTAGGGTCAGTGATTTTGTGAACAACATTCATAGCTTCATCTATAGGAATGTTGGTATAGAGAGCTTTTACATCAAAGCTCACTAAGATGTCATCTTTGTCTTGTTTTATATGTTTGATCTCATTAATGAAATGATTGGAATCCTTGACAAAGGAGCTGGTGTTACCCACCAAGGGTTTAAGCTTCTTAGCAAGATATTTAGGGAGATGGTAAGTAGGGCCTCCAATCGTTTGACAATGGGTCTAATAGGTATACCTTCTTTGTGAATTTTAAGGGCTCCATAGATCCTAGGGGTGTAGGGGTTGGTTTCAATAAGATTCTTAATATTGTGTTCATTGCTCAATTTTATTAAGTTATTGAAATTCTTAGAGATCTTCTTTATGGGATTCTTTTTTAATTTAATGTAACAACCACTATTGGTAAGTATTCTAACATTTACGATGGAAGTGGAAGAAAATGGTTGTCTTCCCTTTCTCGATATCCTAATCAAAAGAAACCAAGATGGCACAATATCTCACTAGGTCTATCGTAAGAAAACCCACACTGAACATTACCTACATGCTAACTCTCACCATCATCTGGCTCAGAAACTTGGGGTGCTCAACACTCTAGCCACAAGGGCGATACGTATTTCAAATCATGATAATTTTGAGCAAGAAAAGAACCGCCTCTTGGATGTTTTCAAAAAGAATGGATACAAGAGACACCAAGGAATCAATGCTTTCAAGAAAGCTGAGAATCCCAGAAACAAACAACACATGGCTGATTATGCTGGTAAGGTTCACCTTCCCTACATTATAGGCACCACTGATAAGATTTCACACATCTTAAAAAAGAACAATATAAACACCACTTTCAAACCCATGAAAACAATTAACAGATGTCTGAAGTCGGTAAAAGATCCTATTGATCCTAAACACCACAAAGGGGTTTATTTGGTCCCTCATGCGACAAGGCCTACATTGGTGAAACCGATCGTTCTATATTAACTAGGATTCAAGAACACGCTGAGCACTCTAGTAAAACCAATCATCACATTTGCATTGAAAACAACTGTGTTGTGGCCAAAATAGAACATTACCACCATAGAAAATTTAGAGAAGCTATCGAAATAGGAAAACACCCCAATAACCTAAATCATGATGAAGTTTGGAAAATAAGTGATAATTGGATTCCCATGCTAACAAGGGATTCTACCATATCCTAGACAATCTCGATCCCATTTCCTCTTGGTCCTCCTCTTTCACTCCTTAAAAACTTTAGTAAAATTAAACTCATTTGATTTCATTTAATCCATTAGTTAACCTAACTTTAGTATTAAAATTAAATTAAAATTAAATTAAATTAAATTAAAATTTAAATTAAGAAATAAATTAATTAAAATTAATTCACTCCTTAGAAACTTAGTTAAAATTTAATCATTTAATTTCATTAATCCATTAGTTAACCTAATTAGTATTAAAATAAATTTTATTAAAATTAATAAAATAATCAGCTTAAATAAATTTAAATAAATTAAAATTAAATAAATAAAAAATTAAAAAATAAAAAATAAAAAAAAAAAATTAGAATTAGAATTAAATTAAATTAACTAAAACCACACCATTATCAAAACCTGTTGGCTCTTTACACTACCATCCCTACCATATCCTTTATTTATTACACATCATTCTCTGACTTCTTCACATATCTCACCCTGATGATGAACCACAGAGGATGGTTCGAAATGTCGATACAAAAAACAGTAAAATGCGATGGATCTGGAAGACATAACCACACAAAATGAAAATCGCAGAAGTCTCAAATCTATTATCTGGTCATCGTAGGAGCCTTTTGAGGTCAGGAAGCTTATGATATCCGGATCGTTATTAAAGACTCTCCAATTGGTGATATTATTAGGAATAGAAGGCCTAAAAATTAATTCAATGGAAAATCGATCTAGGCTATAATCCTCTGGTGGGATAAACTTGGAAGCGACATTGGCTAGAAGATCGGCACTAGAATTCAGGAGTCTTGGAATAGGGGAAATATTAAACACTGTAAAGTGAAGAGTCAAGTCTTGGACTAATGACTGATAGTGCTTTAGATGTCCTGACAAACAATGTATAGTATTTCTCATCTGTTTTATGAAAATCTCTGAATCTCCGAATACTTGGAGGTATTTAATGTTAAGGCCAATTTCCTTATACAAATCATGAACTAGTGCTTCATATTCAGCGGTGTTGTTCGTGCGATCAAATTCAAGTCTGCATGCTAACATAGTCTTTTCCCCTTCTGGGCTGATCAAGATGCAACCTGCTCCTGCTCCATCATTGGATTTAGATCCATCAAAAAATAATTTCCAAAATAAAGATCTAACTACAAGTTTATCTACAAAATTTACACATTTAGAAGTGTTTGTTTGGGAAAAATTTTCAACTTGAGATACAACAGAGTTTTCTAAGAAAGGTGAAGTGTGAGCATTGAAATTCCCTAGAAATGATTCTAAAGAATAGTTTCTGATGATATTGTTGCTATACGCGACTGGTTCATTTTCTCCTTCTAGTTCTGTTACTATGTACTTTTGATGTTTCTTGCGATCAACCCTTATTTGATTTGGCTTGCCATTATAGGGAAGCCACATGTGAGACTAGTCAGTTGAAAAATAACCATGAAGTTTTTCTGACCAATCTCTACTAAGGATTAATCCATAGAACTCAGCGATATCAGCTACAAGTATGTCAATGGCTTGGCAAACTTTAGGGTTTGATGATAGTCTAATGGTTACTTGGTTAAGTTCTCCAACAACTTCGACTTGAGATCGATCTAATTGTACTATTCGTACAACATATTTCTGAGGCTAAACATTCAACTTTGCACAAACTGTTCTGGGTAAGATGTTAGATGAAGCCCTAGAATCAACTAAACAGTTGTGTAAGTTATTATTAAAGACTTCAAAAGTAAGGAGAAATGGTGGAGTGTGGGATTTGGATCTTCCCCCTATTAGAGCAATGTCGGTTGGATCAATCTTGTTCAAAGAAATGCTAGGGGGCCTTCCCATTTCTTGGGCCGCTTGTGAGATCATGGCGGTAGGAAGTGGTGCAGTAGGTACTACTTTTAGTTCTTTAAGAAGTAACTTCTGCTGATGCTTCAATTTACTAAGCTCATGAAAGGTGATGTTTGCCCTAGTTTTCTTCATATCATCAATAATATTATGTTCCATTTCATCAGAAACTATCGAAGTTTTAGATGAAGGTGAAGGATCCAATTGAGTAGGCGCAGTTTGAGTGGATTTTGGTGAATATTTCTTACCTATTTCTTTGTCCCTAGGAGGTGGCATTGGAGCCTTCTGTTTTGAATTTTTTTGTGATAATTCAATAGGGTTTTTACTTCAGGTAGCGACAGGTAATGCTTCTTGGGTTTCTTCATTGGGAAAGATAAAATCCCACATTCCTTGTAATTTTGCCACTTCTTCATCATTCATTTGTTCTTTGTTTGTTGAAACTTCGTCCTCCTCTCCATCTGATTCAGCATTTGAAGGTTTAGGATCAATAGGGGATTTCCTTTTAAATGGTCTAAAAGGTTTCTTAGAGGAAGTATCTACTACCTGTTTTTTAATATCAACCATTTCGTTAGACATGGTCTTGAGGACTTTCTATAATCCTTCAAGATCAAAAGGATTTTTTGGTGGTTTCTTCTTAGAGTCGTCCCTAAAGGTTACTTTCTTAGATTTTCGTTCTTCTAACGCTTTTTTCTTTTCCACAGTTAGGATGCATTTCTCCATAGGTATTGCCTCTTTCATATTTTTGGCCAAAGTTGGTTTGGCTACTCTATCAACGAAGATAGTTGTGTTTGAGAGTAGAGCAAAAATACACCACTCATTTTGGACCTCATCTCTAGGTTTAGATGTCGTTGGTATCTTATTCAATAATTTATTGAAGCGAGAGTTGAAGTCCTTAATGGGTTCTTTTGGTTCGGCTTTCAAATTGGAGAGATCATTGATTAGGGTAGCTATAGATATTTCATCTCCAAATTTAGTTAAAAAGTGCTTTTGGAAAGCATCCCAACTATTAATAGAACCTGATGGTGACGAAAAGTACCATGATCCTGTTGCTCCCTGTAAAGTATATGGGAATAATATTACAACTGCGTCTTCTTCCACTACTTCATTCAAGTTAATGGACAACATGAAATTATTTATATGTTCCTCAACTAATAAGTCATTATCGGGATTGAATTTGGGCAACCATTTCTCTGGATGCGCTGGTAATTGATGTAAAGGCCTAGCCATCCTAACAACTCTTGGGTTTGTCCATGGCCTTAGAGGATTTTGTGTCATTGCTAGTATGTGAGTAGGGGAAGGTGTAATAGTGGTCGAAGGTGATTGGGTTGAGGAAGATGTAGCTTCTATACCTATGTGAATCATGATATGGAGTGGCGAGGTGGATGATTGATCTTATGAGGGTATAGATGGAATGAATGAAGATGATGAAAGAACCTCGCTGTGAGATTCAGATGGTGTTTTCTGAGCTTGCTTACGGCTTGGCAGAGGAAGTTCGAATAAAGGGATTCTGAGATTTTCGCTCTATGCTCTAGTTAACCGTTGAGTTGGGCTGAACTGAGAGGTAACACTATCTTGGGATAACTCAGATTCTTCTTGAGATAGTGAAATCCCCTGTAGTTTATGAATCAAAGATTGAACTTCAGCGACTTCAGTGGGAGAAGAATAATCTGGCTTGTTTGGGATTTCAACAACAGGTTGTATAATTTTTGGTGCAACTTCTCGCTTAGGATCAGGGGATTTAGAAGACTTTCAAGAAGTTGGAGGTGATGGCTAGGGAGTTTTACTCTTAGAATGGCCTGTTGATTTGGATTTACTTGCCATTCACAGTTAGGCACTCGTTCTAGTGCCAAAATGTTGAAGCCTCGAAAATCGTTGCTTCAACATGGGGGAAAACCACCTGGTCCGGACCTTGGTTGGAAACTCCTTTTCCGTTTGGAGTAGTGGCTCCGACTAGGGATGATGGGACCAGTTTCCCAATCTATTTAATGATTGTGCTAATGGGGTGATATGTGATGTCTTGGAGTAATATCTAAGTTAGAAGTAATCTAATCTAAACTAATAATTGCATGCATTTTATCCTAATTTAAACACTATCTAATTATAACTATGCCCAAGATTAAATTGATGTATGTGATCTACAACAATGTCTAAAAGCAATTGATAATAAAGATCATTCAATTGCAATGAGAAATGAATTCATTTTAACAATAATTGTTTCGTATAAAAAGTTAGCCGAAACGATTGTGAAAGATATATCGCATAAGGTATTATTCATGTATTCAACATAAAATATAGATCATCATCATACAAAAGTGCAATAATGGCAATCAAGATTTAGACTTTCATACATAAATAACTTGAAAAGAAATCATTGCTTGATACACAAGTAAAAAGGATTACGAGATAAAAGTACCATTTATAATATGTCCTACTCATGTGCTTCATCAATATTGATATACTTTTAGTCCATTCAACACCATCTAAGAGTACAAAAGTGAAATTTCAGTAGAAGATGCTAATCTTGTTCCATTAATTTCACCAGAACTTCCTCAAAGGGACATAAGTGCATGTTTTGAAGATTGTTTCTAATGAAATTTCTGGACCCCTCTCTAAATGCATGAGAGGAATTTAAATACTTAAACTATAAAATAAAAAGTATATTATTACAAAAATAGTTGAGGAGGTTTAAACGACCTGCCTCAAATTATGCAAAACTGAAATCAAAATAGAAATGAACATGGTGACTAGCTATCCTACATTTGATCCTTCAAATACATCATGGGCTTGAGCTGTGTTGGTTGGCCGACTTCAGCTCTCAACTGTCAAGCGAATACGACATCAGTCGGTTCTAGCGCCATTTTATCCATAGAAGTGGTTAGGCATCGCAAGGTCATCCATTGGCTATGAGGTTTTACCAAATGTCACCAATATTCTTCCCAGTTTAACTTGGTTGTTTGCCTTATCACTTCTACTTTGTCTTTTATTGCTTGTTTCCACTGTAGTTCAAGTTGTTTCACATTAGGAAGAAAACCTAGAATGTATTCTGCCACAAGGTTGGCGCTATGTAAATTTTCATTGACATTTTCTATGACATTGTTTGTTGCTGTTGCTGCGTCTGTTGTTGCCTTTTCTGCCTCTTTAAGCCGAGAATCCTAGTTCACAAATAAGATTTCTTTATGCGACTCTTCTAGTTTACGGAAGTCGGCTTTTCTCCCATCTTTTCTATTCTGCCAGGTGATGAAATCAGAGACCTTTGACTTGACTTGTCAATTTGTCTCTTGTTTCTCAATAAGAGTTCCATTGTGAAATATTCTAGCACAGTAATTCTTTTTGGTGCAGTAGCTGGGAGATAAGACCGAGCGCTTCGGTAATAAACTGATCAATTTTTGGATCATATTTGTGTAGATCAGTTATTTCTTGTATTTGTTCTTCCTTATTTGCTAAGCTGGTTTGATATTCTATTTGCATATTCTCGAATTCCCATTATAGCTTAGCTCACAGTATCTCTGCCTGCTTATCATATTTTGTTTGCTGTAATTGTTGTTCAAGCGACATAATTTTATCTTCTTTTTCTTTAAGCAATATTTGCACCTCTGTTTCTTTGTCCATGGTCGCTATAGCGTAGGCACTTTCAAACTGTGAGAGTCTACTAAGATTGGCAGACGAGTCGATGGGTGGCTCTTTCCAGAGAAAATCCATTGGTTCATTTTCAGGGGTAATAACAACTGTAAAGTCCAACTTCGTTTTCTTCCTTTGTCTTTTAACCACGACCTTATGTTGTGGGCTATAAAACACATCTAGAGGGGGAATCTCTTCTATTCTCAAAACTATTTCAGAGGTGGGGGTAACAGCGACGTGTTCTACCTCTTAAGTATTTATAGTCTCCTCTACTGTAATTTCCTGAGTTGTGTTCTGTTGTGGAGTTTGCAACTCTGGCGTGTTCCTCTGTGTTGAGCCTTTTATTAAAATTGTCCCATTCTTCCTCTAATCAATTACCAGGGGTTTTATTGGCTGTGTGGAGGTAGCATGGATTTCATCCTGCTTGTTGGCTGAAGTTTCTTCAACTATCTTCTGTGTATATTGGGCTGTATCCTTTACTGATTCCCTACTTTTGCGTTTCCCATTTTGTGATGACTTCTCTAATTCCCTGGTAGATTTCTCTTGGGATTCTGTTCTAGAATCGATTTTATAATTTTCTTTGGAGTCACCTTCTATACTTACACTGGGAGTAGGCTCCCTTATTGGTTCAATCAATAATTGGTCCAATGGGACCTTTGACAACCTCTTCTCTCTGTAGCTGTAAAAGTTTTCAAGATCTTCACGGCCAAAAAGTAATTGTGCCACATGCTTCACCTCTGTGAGGTGTTTTTATGCAAAAAGATGTCATCAAATTCATCTTCCTCATTACTAAATATTTTTATTTTCACCAAAGTGGTGAAATCTTTGACAGTGTTGAATGGGTCATATTGCCTTCCAGGGAATTTAGGTAATAGCAGAGATAACATATTCTATGTTTCTTTAACTGCATGCCCTAGGTCGTGTAATGAAAATTATCCACACTATAAAAGGAATGTAGGCCAGATGGCCCTTTTTGATTCCTTTAATGTCTTGCTCATCCCTCCCTCACTAGCTGTTTGATCTGCTATCTCTCTAGCCATGAATTTCTCTAGAACATAGTATGGGAGGACATGGGGCGAGGTGATGCTGCCAAATACCCTGATATACATAAATATCTCCTCCCCAAACAATCTATCCACCGGGAGGATATCTACTTCAGCTTCTTGGGAAAACCTGGGGGCATCTCGGTTATAAAGCCGCTTGTGAATAGGGAGCATAACTCCATGACAAATCTTGAAAAAATGAGGTTTGAAAGTTGGATTCCCACATGTCCTTATGGTATATGTGAATGGGAAGTGGATTTTGCACAGTCCACTTCCATCCCATGATAGGGAATTTCGAACCAAAACAAATTGCATCCATTACATAGGCGCTCATAAAAAATGGAGGATAAACCCTCGAAGCAACACTTCTTTTTCTTCTATACTTGATTATTGTTCTTGCTAAATTGTCAGACAAAATTTGTGCCCAATTCATTACAGTCGCGTTAACAGCTGCATCTATTAACGGCAACCACTCTGTGGAAAATTTAGTACTATTGGGTTTGCCAAATAATCTACATAGCATGGCCGCTGCAAAACTATGAGGGGGACAAATAGACGAAGTAGTGTACATACCGTTTTTGTCTTTCTTGATTTTGTCCTCATTATTTGACTAGGCCCGGGTAGTCTATTGGGTCGTCGTTCTCTTTTGAAAACTTCTCGATGAACTGCCTGTTGTATATGACTTGTGGCTTTTGTAGGTGGTACACAAGCTGTAGGTTGTCTGGGGTAAAAGATCCCATAAACTTTTGGCTTCTTGTCTTGAATTCTTTGTCTGAGATGTCAACTTCATCAATAACCCACTTAACCATGTCAGTATAAGGGATTATCTTCGGGCGCGCGGCTATGCGGTGCAAAAACGAGAATGTTTTCTCTAACATGGAAGCGTATGAGGAGTCACGTCCGTCAGTTGTAATCTTCATTTCTAGAATCCTTGGTTGCTCTTCCTCGAGTATATTATGCATGGCCTCCCATGTAGAGGTTCCTCCCTCTCTGTTGGATGCAGTATCCGTAAACAGAGGAGTCATTTATGAATTCTCAGAGATGACCACCTTGCCTTTCTTCACCATTTCTTTCAACGATTTGCTCTGCAGATTTTCCGAGGAAGTGAAGAACAACAACTATCAGATACACAAAGATGATAATTACGTAAAATGAAATAATGCAGATAACTTGTAAAGGTGATAAAAGGAGTTTTATTCGAACACACGTAAGAAGATACCATATCACTCTAAATGGATTTTCACCCATAAATGCAATTATCTCTTACTAAATGCCCACTAATGCTTCATTATCCCTTATCTTTAATGCTCATAAACATCTACATCATAAAATAGGAAGAAAGCTTCTAGGGTGGCGAGCCTTTGAACTGAGATGATGGCGATTGTGCGATATGCGAAGCAATATCGCAGATCACAATATCACATTATTCCTTTTTGTTTTTCTTACTTTCTGCTGTGTTTCTGGGAGATGCAAGATGTGATTCGCTCGTTTATCGTTTCAAAATGTAGCTACTTGCTAGGTTTTTCTATGTAAAAGACCATTTTTAATGAGTGGCAGACCTAAAAATTTGCTTATGATACATTTAAGGAGTGGGTCCAGGTCTTGATCGCATTTCACAATATCGGCTGGTGGTAAGTTTGCGGTGTTCATTTTAATGTCCAAAATGTGATGCGATAAAGTTTATAACACCATCACAATTTCACATCTTGCATGTTTTGAAATAACCTTTTTAAAGCGGGTCCTTAATACATGGCGATATGCGATGTGAGACTGAACTTTTGAAGAAAGAGCTTAAGGACTTAGTTTATGTCAGAATTAGGATAGTTTTGAGCATAGAGTCATTTTTTAATCGTTTTAATTGATTTGGAGGGTTAGGAAGATCTTTTGATGATGCTTAATCATGATGTATGTGGGAAGGTAAGCATTTGGTAGTTCTCTAGCAAAAAGGGCGGGTTTGATTGATATCTTGCTTTATTCCAAAAGTAAAAGAAATGCCAAAATGCTAAGTTTTGTTTTTTTTGGATGGATTTTTTAAAGGGTCCCCATTTATTAACGTAATATTAACTACTATTATTAATAAATGGGGGGTTGTTGAATAACACAATAGGGCCCTATACTAAGGTACCAGAATGAACGACAAATAACGCACTACAACATGTAGTGGTTCGGTGTGATGCAAAAAGCCATCAATTTGATCAAGGTTGAAGAACTTTTTGAATTGAAGTTTTGTCTGCCAGGTTTAGGGATTTTGTTGGCACTAGGAGGGGAGTAGAGGGTCAATGTTCCAATAATCACGTTTCCATAAAGGACTGAGGTAATAACACACGATCGCAAGTGCTTAACAGTTTATCACTTTGAGCTAAAGTACCGGTATTGGGATGTTTGAAATTGGAAGACTACTGGAGCAATGTGTTAGGACAAGGGTGTCACAACACACAGTCATAGGTGCTTAATGGTATAACACTAAGAATAAAGAGTTCAAATGGTGTCTGGTATGGAGGAAAGGTTCGATTAATCATAGTTACGCACATAGGATGAGTGTTGGGTTGTGTTATATTCTTTCCATGACTAGCCCATGTAGTTAACTGGGGGTTAGAAGGGGGGCAGAGCCCCCAATTTGTTGCATAGCGGGAGGTCACAGGGGATTTGAGGTGCACCCATAACCCCACTTTATGGGGTTAGGGGCAGTGCCTCGGAAAATTTTGGTTTTGGACCCTATGTTAGGTTGGGCGGACCCACCTATGGTTTTGTGCATGATTTTCGCACATGTTTTTTCGACGTGATGGTTTTCGGTCCATGGTTTTGGACGCGATGGTTTTCGGTCCATGGTATTGGATGCTTCGGCATGTATAA
>APFE031651021.1:5362-38047 GCA_000404065.3 Pinus taeda | reverse complement strand
CCATGGTATTCGATGCTTTGGCATGTATAAATATGTATTATAACATTGAAAGGAACATAATGAAAAAAATCAAGCTGGTAGTCCCGGTTTTGGGATCCAGGGGAAAATCTCTGTGTATATGTGTTTTATGTGTTATGCTCTCGCATTATTTATTTTATGTGTTTTAGAATTCGTATGCAGGGAATTTCTGTACAGGGTTAAAACCTACAACGAGGTCATAGTCTGCGATCTTATGTGCTTAATAACCTATCACTCAAAGCTAAAGGGTTCAAAAGGTTTCCAATATTTAGTATATAAGCACTCAATCATGGCGTCAGGTTAGGAGGGGCTAAGGTTTATCACCCAAGGGTTGCGAACCCTTACTACAACTTCGGTATAGTACATTCCCAATATGTTAGGTTCATGGTAACGAACATGAGCATAAGTTGCATAAGTGAATGGAACATGTGCTACAAGGTTGGATAGAAGGGAACTATTAGGTAATGAAGCTTGACGCCATTATATTTAAGAATGCACTATTAAAGAAAAACAAGGAGAAAATATAAGAATGGAGTAACTTGGTACATCATAAAATTGTGTAAATTGTGTGTGAGTGTAGTGTAGTATTCTTAGTTGTAAGAATAAGTAGTGTGATCCATTCAATCCAAAATACCATGGGTCAATACCTTGGATTGATACCTATGGTAAAGGAGGACATAAGTTATAAAAGTATGGTTGAGTAATTGAATTGTGGTTGAAGTAGTGCATATGCGAGAGTGAGTGAATACTCTAAGGAGTTTCACTAAAAATATAGAGGCAAAGGGAGTCGTAGTGGAAAAGGGGACGAGGAGTAAGCCAATTTGAGTAGATGGAGCTTGAATAGATTAAACTGTAGGATTAGAGTGTGGTGATAATGTTGATTGTGTAGAGATAAATATCAAAATAAATTAAAATACAGACCAAAGTTGCAGTAGAATGCTAAGCTTAGTTATATCGGAAGCTGAGAGTTGAAGAGAGACCAAATTAGAAGTGAAATGTGCAAACTTGAAACATATTTAATGTACTTGAAGAAGGATTTGATTAGATCAACAAAGATTCTAATTCAAAATATTAAACAATAAGGGGATTGGTGTCTCCTTTACATTGGTGGGGATGGGTGTCTCCTTCTGGTTAGTGCCAGTAAATTGACGTAACAATAAGCTAGTGTGTATATTCATCTATGAAGAAGAAGTCATTCCATGGTTTTCTCCCATATGGGTTTCCACATAAAAATATGAGTCTCTTAATCTATGTTTGTTACATGGTTTTCACCCGTATGGTTTCCACGTAAAAATATGAGTATCCTAATCTATGTGTGTGCATTTTGATTTATGGTGTTTTTGTATGGTTTATTAGAAATAGCTTAAATATTTTAAATATTGTTAAAAACTATATAAAATTGATTCACCCCCCTCTTAGTGTTATTTTGACTTCAACAAACTTTATGTCTTTAGAACAATACTTTTTCAACCATTATCAATTGCTTGTTAGGAATGAAATGAGAATGGGAGTATTCACCATCTTTTGTTGGGACACCTCCACTCACATTTATGATCATTTACATGAATGGAGGCGATAATGAAGTTTGTTTAGAACCAAGTTCCTTAATGAGTCGGGTCACTAAATCACTATTATCCGGGATTATTGAAGATGTAGCTAAGGTAGGAGCCCAAACCAAGGAATAGATGACTACATGTGCCCACCAACTCGACTTTATATATTCTCAAGTGGGCACAATATATGAAATCATCCCTAATTCCCTTTGGTCCTCGAATGTCATTTTTAAATCTAAACTAGGATCCCATGCTAATGGTGTGGTGGGGTCCATAACCTCTGGAAAAATATGCCAATTAGCTAATCAAATGGGCCAAATGAACATTGATTTTATTGTTCTTAGCTGCTAATCCTATCACCCAAAATCTTAGTGCTTTTGTTTAAACCTTTGAGGTGGATTTAGTGCAATCCATGCCCTTGAAGAATCCTCAATAACCTAGAGGTTAGAGGAAGAAAAATAAGATAATAAGTCCTCTATCAATAAATGAGGGCATTTCAAACCCATGACACTACTGGGAGTGGCATGAAAGAGAAAAAAATAATTGTTATCCTTCCAATAATTTTGGGGAGGACCATCTTACTCATGAGTGTCGCTGGATGGATGAGATTCATTAATATTTGTTGCAGAAAAACACTACTCATCAACTTTTTGCCTCAATGAATCTATTTTCACCTTAACAACAACATATGGTTTTAAACCCTCCACCTCCTCAACAAGGAGGGGAGGAAGGGGTAATCCTTCACATACTAGTTGGATCACCAAAATTCCATCTTTTTACCAACCTTTCTTTAAATTTTAACCATTTTACGCTTGCCCATAACATTGTATTAAGACTAATGTTTATATGTGGGATTAGGTTCCATACTTTATAATGCATTTATTTAGTATTTTAATTGAGTTTATGATTAAATATTATAAAAATAACACGTTTTTACTTATCTTTGAAATTTGGGTGGGTTTGGTGATGATAACAGGAACATAAGATATTGAAAAAATGCTTATTTTTACTATTGATGTTTTTTGTAGCATCGAGAAGACATTCTCCCATGGGGTCATGCTGGTTTGACTAGGGGAGAATGATACATTCACCCATGGGGCCATGCTGATTTGTCTAAGGGTGAATGGCCCAAAGGTAGTCTTTCTCCTATGGGGCCATGCAGATTTGGATAGGGGATATTGGCCCACGATGTTCACATTTCTTGTTCGAGGATGGAGTGATCTGTTTTTTATAGAACGTGTTTGAATTGTTTTTTTATTGGGTTTTTTTCACCCAACAGTAGGGTAAACAATTCTAGTCTAATGTTGAGTTGTGATGTAGGCTCCATAAGTGAGGGGGTTTCTTGTGATGAGGTTCCTCTTTATGGGTCCCCACTCAAAATTAGAGCTCTATATAAATAGAAGAGCACGTGAGAGGAAAATTATCAATATAGCAAGCTCAAATGATCCTTTCTAGTGGAGGAGAAATAAATTTGTTGTTGGAGATCATCTTTATCTTTTTCTATCTATCTTTTGGAGGTTGCACATGTGAGGAGGTTGATTAATTTGACCAACCGTGTTGACCAAAACTTGATCAAGTTTGACCAGGCCCCATGTGTGATATATACAACCGTTGTTTGACAATTTGACCTGAGCCACATGTGTGAATAATTGGCCACAATTTGAATTTGACTATAGCCACACATGTTAGGGTTTGATTGTAGGGTCGCACGTGTAGGTTGACCGCAGAATGTTGATTGTAGGGTCAAATTTGACTTTTTACTAACATTGATTGTAGATTTATGAGTTGAATTTTTTTATTGTTTAACTAACATTGACTAATAATTGTTTGACCAGGTTTGACTAGTATTTGATTTGCATTATTGGCATAGATTTCTAGACAAGTTTTTGATTTGTAAACCTTGTTGAAAGGCAATTTCTCCTCAACAAAATATTGCTAGGTTTTCTCCCAAGATTAGGTTTCTAAGGATAAAAATTATTGTGTCTATTGCACATAGTTATCTTTCTATGATATTTATTATTTCCAATGCATTTACAATTGAGATTTCTTGTGTGTAATTATTCTATGATATCACTGACATTAGAAATACTAGTTGAAAATCATTAGGAAGCAAGTATCAAAGCAAAAACTTGTATTCTACTGCACTTGCCATAGACTTTCAACATGGTATCAGAGCTTTGTTGAAGGTCAACAATTGAACAAGCCTCATATTTCAGTATTCAACAACTTGTACAGATCAAATATCTTGTAAATATGATGCCCAGTCTTAGAGTAGAAGACAGGTTGAATGGTGCTACTAATTTAGATCTTGGAAGACTAGGATACTCCTTGCCTTGGATGAAAATGATATTCAAAATTATGTGAAGGAAATTATCTCATAACCTCAATATGTTGAGGATAAAGCCAAGCACAAGAAGAATAAAAAAAATATAAGAGGATCTTAATAGATTCCATAAAGGACCATTTGCTTCAACATGTTGTTGAGTTGAAGACTACCAAAGACATGTATGATGCCTTGGTGGGATTGTTCGAGAGTAAAAAAACTAATAGGAAATTATCCTTGAGGCATCAACTCTATAGTATCATGATGTCGAGATGAAATTGAGTTGCCACTTTTTTTTTACTAAAGAAATTGTGCCTAAAGAAACTCTCAGGCATGCATAGTCCTGCCTGGGATTAAACTACAAGACTTATGGGGACCAAACATACCCAATTAACCATTAGACCACATCCTCTTATCTCATGAAAGTCTCCCAATTGAGAGATCAACTTAGAGCCATTGAAAATACCATCTACCATGTAGATCTTTTTACAATGACTCTTAATGGATTTCCTTCTTCATGGAATCCATTTGTATAGGACATTTGTGCACAAGTTGAGTTGCCCAAGTCTAGTAAACTTTGGACTAATTGTGTCCAATAGGAGGCCAAATTTTTGTCTAAGAAAAACTTAGAGAGATCTCAAGATGAAGAAACCCAAGCCCTTGCATCTCATGCAAGGAAAGGAAAAGGAAGAAGAAATGTTGATAAGAAAAGTACAGGTGGAAGATCAACTCCAATTCAAAATTAGAAGAAGAAAGATCTTTCAAAGATCAGGTGCTTCAAATGTCATACTTTTGGTCACTATGCCTTCCAGTGTCCTTAGAAGAAAAGGAAGGGAAAGCAACATGCATCAACAACTAATGTTGTTGATGATGATGAGCATATACCATAGAAGAAGACAAAGGAATATAAACTTGATAAGATTGCAGATGAAATTCGGAAGGAATATTTCTTTGTCTCCACTCTTACAGACAATAGTGATATTTTATTGGTGGAAAATGGTGCTTCTAAGCACATGAAAGGTTCACGAGATTCTCGCACAGATTTGATAGAAAGGGATTCAACATCATAGGTGGAAATTGGAGATAATGCCAAGTATGCAATGAAAGGATTTGGGGCAACATTGTTTCAATTGGAGTCCAAATATTCTCTACACATGAGAGATGTATTTTCTGTACCAAGATTGAAGAAGAACTTGCTCTTTATTTCACCGTTGGGGGATAAAGATTACAAAGTTGCTTTTGTAGATGGAAAAATTTGTGTATGGCCTAAGGGCTCGATGATAGATTCAATAGGAGTGATTAGTGTTCAAGAGGGAGGACTATACAAATTATTAGGACATCTAAGTCAAGCATTGATACATGACAATATCAGTTTATGTGAGTTATGGAATCAAATATTTTCTCACCTACGTTACATGGCTTTGCTAACAATGAGGAGGATGGTTATATGTCTTCCAAATCTCCAGGTAGATCATGATGGTATTTGCAGGGGTTGTACACTTGGTAAGAATTCCAAGGCATCTTTTCTGAGCAATGATAGTAGGTCAAAAGGGATCTTGGATCTTGTACATTCACATGTATGAAAACTAATGATAGTATCATATTTTGGTGGTTTCTTGTACTCTATAACATTCATTGATGATTTTTACCATAAGACATGGATCTACTTCATGAAGACCAAGGATGAGGTCCTCAATAGTTTCCAGGAGTTTAGAGCTTAGGTAGAAAACTTGACACAGAAAAACATCAAGGTTTTGAGCTCAAATAATGAAAGAGAGTATACTTCAAAGGACTTCAATGTTTTTTGAAAGGAAGTAGGGATCAAGAGGGAGTGCATAGTCCCTTACAAACCTCAATGAAATGGGGTTGTAGAAAGGAAGAACAAGTACAATGTGGAGGCTGTTAAAATGATTATTCATGATCAGGATTTACCCATCTTCTTACGAGAAAATACATCCATCACGATAGTTTATATTTAGAACCCTCACCAAATATTGGAGAACAAGACTCCTAAGGAGGCATTCACAAGAGTGAAGCTATAGATCAGTCATTTGAGGATATTTTGTTGTCCAATATACATCCACATGCCCAAGTAGAAGAGGAAGAAGTTAGAACCTTTTGTGAAGAAGGGTAATTTTGTGGGATACAATGTGATTTCAAAGGCCTATATGCTCTACATTTCAGGACAACATCAGATCGAGGTTAGTAGGGATGTTAATTTTGATGAGGAGGTAGCCTTTAAGAGGTATAAAGAGTCTCATATGGAGATTGATAGTGAGGAGCAGGAGGCTCCAAAGGATGCAAATCCCTCTAGTCCTTTTTTCATCCTTCAGACTATCAAGAGGAGTCAATTGAGCCAACATAGGCAATAGAATAGACCCACTTAGAGATGTTGCATGGACCAGGAAGAGACTGACATGGATTCGTGACATCTTGTAATATGTAGTGACACATGCAGCTCCTAGGATTACTTTTGGGGAGAGAAGATGATGACAAAGGTTCTCGAGCTATATGGAATTGATGAGACACATCATTGATTCCGAACCTTCTAGTTATGAGGTGGAAGTAGGCCAACAATTTTGGAAGGATGCCATGATGGATTATCAATCCATCATGAATATTGATGTGTGGGAGATAGTTCTGAGACTAGAGGGGAACTCAGTAGTGACTTACAAGTGGATCTATAAGATCAAGCATGCAACAAATGGAAACATCGAGAAGTACAAAGTGAGGTTTGTGGCGAGAGGGTTTTCCCATAAGAGGGATTGGACAATGAGGAGATGTTTATTCCAATCGCCAGGTACACTTCTATCAATACTATTGTTTCTCTTGCTTCATTTATGGGTTGGACGTTACATCAGATGGACGTAAATATCACATTCCTCAATGGCGTGATTAAGGAGGAAGTGTACATAGAGAAACCTTAGGGCATTGTGATACATAGGAAGGAGTCCCATGTTTGCAGATTGAAGAAGGCTTTGTACAGACTCAAGTAGGCACCCAAGGTATGGTATTCCAAGATTAGTTGATACTTGATGAGTTTGGGCTTTACCGAGAATGATGTGGATCCTGACCATTTTTTCATGGTTGTTGATGGTTATCCATTGGTCTTAGTGCTATATGTTGTTGATTTATTCCTTAATAGGGTAGAGAGGCTCATTGTCAAGTGCAAGAGGGAGTTGGATTCAAAGTTTGAGATGAAGGATATTGGCTTGATGCATTATTTCTTGAGATTGGAGGTGTGGTAGAGACCCGATGAGATCTCCTTTAGATAAGGGAAGTACATAGTTCAAATATTGAGGAGATTCGGTAGGATGGATTGCAAGTCCATAGCTACACCGTTGGTGACAACTTTGAAGAAGTTGAGTGATTTTGCTTCATATTCGAATTTGGTGGATCCCATTATGTACAAGAAATTGATTGGACCCTTGATGTACGTGGTTAACACCAGCCTAGATATTTTCTTTGCATTGAATACCTTGAGCCAGTTTATGGTTTAGTTGAGGCATGCACATTGGGTTGCAGAGAAGCATGTTTTGAGGTACCTACATAGTACAGTTGGATAAGGTATGAGATATGCCTCAAGTGGAGAAGTGATGTTGTAGGGATATACTGATTCTGATTGAGTCAAGAGTGCAGTGGACAAAGAGAGCACCTTAGGGCGTTGCTTCAACTTGGGATCAACTATGATATCCTAGTTTAGTGGGAAGCAAACTTCTATCGCACTTAGTACAACAAAAGCAAAGTATACCGCACATGGTGTTGCACATCAGGAAGAAGTGTGGCTTCATAAGCTACTTATAGGGCTATTTTATCATGTGTTAGAGATGCCTTCGATATATTAGATAATCAAAGCTATGTCAAGATTTCAAAGAATCTAATATTTCATGACAGGTTGAAGCACATTGAGATCAAATATAACTTCATCAAAGACATGGTGTAGAAGGGAGAAGTGAAGCTCCGGTGCATATCGACATACGAGCAAATTGCAGATATTATCACCACCTCTATCTAGGGGGAAGTTTATATACTTCAAAGACAAGCTTAATGTGATGTAGAATGTCATTTTTCAACATTGAGCAGACATTCTCCCATGGGGCCATGCTGATTTGACTAGGGGATATTGATAAATTCACCCACGCGGTCATTTTAATTTGGCTAGGAGATTTGAATTTCCTCCTTAGCAATCGAAGATTTGTTATGGATTTGGGATTATTAATAAAATATAGTTATTGGAAGTAATTATTGTTATTGATGTCAAAGGAGACACCATCTTAAAAATATTATTGATAGAGTTGTAGAGGGATTCAAGCCCTTTCCAATGAGTATTTACTCGTCCTCTAACTCCTTGTCGTTGATGAGATATAATTTTGAAGATACAAAATCCTATTTTGTCAAGTCATCCCCTTCTCAAAAGACGTGTCTGATCATCAGATGAAAAAGGATAAATAAAAGCTATGACGTTGAAAATAACAACAAGAAATGTTAAAAATAGAATCTAGAAATTCCAATTTAATTTGTCCTTGAATTAAATCGAATTCTATTCTCATAACAACTTGTAAATAGTTAATTAAGTTTAATCAACTCAATTAGCTTAGGAATTTCGAGTTGGAAGTCTTCCTGAAGTCATGTATATGTTCTCCCTATATTATAGCAGTCCACGATGAGTTAAGTATGTGTTGTAATTAGTTAACTCAGTTTATTGAGTTAAGTCTAGTTAAATTAGTTCCAAATTGTTTGAGGAACTAATAGTGAGTTAACAATTAGTCGATGCATTAGTGCACTCGACTAGTGCTACTCTAGTTAACTGAAGATTCCCTCATCAAAAACTCATGCATGTTGATTCTGAGAAAGACCCAGTTGAGACTAGAGTGCAGGGACAATGTACTATTTGTTGTATAATTTTATGAGTTATACTGATAGTGCATGTAATCAAGAAGTGATCCTTAAAGGGATTGTGCAGTTTTGGATGAGGAATTTCCCTTTAAATACAAGTTAATTCTCTTAGGAATTGTGCAAAGAATTAGAAGCTTGGAGGCTTGGAAATTTGGCTAAGTATTGGCCAAAGGAAGTCATCAGGCGGAGGATAGGAAATACTTGTGCAGGTTAAGCTCAAGGTTGAGCAAAGCATATTGTATTTATCCAAATTCTTTTACCAAGGGCGTAAGGATATAGGAGGCTTGGAGAGCAGAGAAGAGGCCTGGATTTGGATTGAGCTTGCTTGTGAGATAGGAGATTGGTTTTACTAAGTGTTGGGATTGTTCTTGTGAGAACAAGCACTATAATATCATCTTGGATTTCTGATTAATGCAATATAGATAGTGGGGTTTTGAGTTGTGGCTTTCCCTAGATATTTATTATGTTATGTGCCATTAATGTTCTTCCTCTTGTCGATTATTGTTTTGCTCGATCTTTATGTGCTTCCACTGTAAAGAGTAGAAGTATATTTTTGTCTCTTGTTTTAGTAGATTACATGAGCTTTCGACTCTACTGGATTTTCTACATGGTATCGGAGTTGAAGACGATATAGAAGAGAAGAATTCGAATTTGTCCTCGCAGATTGAGGAGCTGGATTTTTTTTTTGGGCTGCGATTTTGTAGAGCAGATCTGAATTTTTTTGTGAAATGTTTAAAAAAAAAAATAGAATATTTGGATTCTTTTCAGAATAATACCAAAATTCAAAAAAAAATTGGCCGAATCAGAGTTCAGATGAGGGAGATATCACTGATTTAAAATCAGGTCTTTTTCCAGAAAATTTCGTGACGGCAGGACAGATGAAACAGATTGGTGTGCTAGCCAAGAACATGTATGCTCTTGATGTTCAAGACGCATGCAAAGCCTTGAGGAGCAAGCCAAAGGTTAGATACTTAGTGGTTGAGAGGGAGAGTAAATTACCTCTCAACATGTAGCCCCAGAAGAAACCTCTGAAGCAGCGTCAGGAAGTTGTGGAGTAGCCACAACTAGAGAAGCTGATAGGAGACTGAGTGGAGAGGTCCACTCATGCAGAGAAGAAGTAGTCTCTGAAGCAGTCTCAGAAAATTGTGGAGCAACCACAATTGGAGAAGCTGAGAGGATACTGAGTGGAGGCGTCAACTCATGCAGAATCCTCCAGTAGGGGGGAAATTCGAGCCAAGTGGGCAGAGGGATCACATGTAGCCATACCTCCAGGTGTGAGGTGGGGTGATTTGAAGTGATAGTCCTAAGAGGGCTGAAATTGGGTAGGGTCCATTGAGTGGTTTTATCTCATGGATTGTACCTTACTATGGGAACCCAAAGTACATAATAGCGAGAGGAATCAATGGGATTGATGTAGTCAGAGATCAAAGTGACAAAGGCTAGAGTAGTCAGATATTGAAGGAGCATAGAGAGGGTTGAGAACAAGTGCAGAAAGGCAGAGTCAGTAGAAGTGTAGAGTTTTCAATCGACAGAGACAATAGTAGTCAAAGACTTTGATGACAGAGGCATCATTTTGATTCAGGTAGGATGTTTTTTTGTTTGTGGAGTTGCTGGAGCTACAACACTCAAGAGAAGTGTTGCATGTAGAACATTCCAAAGGTTTAGGATCAGGATCTAGTTGAATTCCTTTCTTGTTGAGAGGGAGTGTTGAAAATCGCAATAAGAAATGTTAAAAATAGAATCCAAAAATTCCAATTTAATTTGTTCTTGAATTAAATTGCGAATTAAATTGAATTCTATTCTCATAGAAACTTATAAATAGTTAATTAAGTTTAATTAACTTAATTAGCTTAGGAATTCTGAGTTGGAAGACTTTCAGAAGTCATGTATATGTTCTCCCTATATTATAAGGGTCTAGGATGAGTTAAGAATGAGTTGTAATTAGTTAACTCAATTTACTGAGTTAAGTCTAGTTAAATTAGTTCCAAACTGTTTGAGGAACTAATAGTGAGTTAATAGTCAGTTGATGGATTAGTGCACTCAACTAGTGCTACTCCAGTTAACTGAAGATTCCCTCATCAGAAACTCATGCATGTCGATTATGAGAAAGACCCAGTTGAGACTAAAGCACAGGACATTGTACTATTTGTTGTAAATTTTTTTGAGTTATACTGATAGTGCATGTAATTGAGAACTGATCCTTGAAGGGATTGTATAGTTTTGGATGAGGAACTTCCCTTTAAATACGGGCTAATTCTCTCAGGGATTGTGCAAAGAATTAGAAGCTTGGAGGCTTGGAAATTTGGCTAAGTATTGGCCAAAGGAAGTCATTAGGAGGAGGATAGGAAATACTTGTCCAGGTTAAGCTCAAAGTTGAGCACATCATATTGTATTTATCCAAATTCTTTGACCAAGGGTGCAAAGGAAATAAGAAGCTTGGAGAGCAGAGAAGAGGCGTGGATTTGGCTTGAGCTTGCTTGTGAGCTGGGAGATTGATTTTAGTGAGCATTGGGATTGTTCTTGTGAGAACAAGCATTGTAATATCTTCTTGGATTTCTGATTAATGCAATACAGATAGTGGGGTTTTGAGCTGTGGCTTTCCCCGGATATTTATTGTGTTATGTGCCATTGATGTTATTCCTCTTGTGATTATTGTTTTGCTCAATATTTATGTGCTTCCGCTATAAAGAGTAGAAGTAGATGTTGAAAATAGCAATAAGAAATGATAAAAACAGAAGTGCTAAAAATAACGCTTCTATAAATAGCAGTTTGGGTACCAGTGCTGGATTGAGCAACAGGGAATGAAAAATGGAAGTGCTAAAAATAACATTGCTATTTTTAGCAGTTCAGGATGAATTATTATTTTAGTCAGTCCCTGGACTAAAATTGGGAAGTAAAATTCAAATTTGAACTTAACAGCTATTTGAAAATAAATTAATTAATTCACCATGAGTTAATTAGTTGTGAAAAATCAAACATGAAGTCTATGTGAGGACATGCAACAGTTTCTCTATTAATTGAGGAATTTATCCAACAGTTAAAGAGATAAGGATGAGTTCTAATTTAAGTTGTAATTAGTTGGCTCAGTTAACTGAGTCAAGTCCAGTTAGATTGATTTAAACAGTTTGTTTAAATTAATGTAAGTTCAGTTAGTTAATGCATGCTTGCATATAACTGCTGTTCTTCAGATAACTGAATATATTCTCATGAATAACTCATGCATGTTAGTTTAGACAGAGACCTAGTTGAGATCAGAGGAGGGATAGTGTACTATCCGTTGAATGGATTTTTCCTATAAAGGAAGCTCATCCATGGAGAAGGATTTATCTCCTTGAGGTTTGTGTAGTTATTTCTGAGCCAAGTGAGCAGTGTGAGGTGGGAATTCACACAAGTGGAAGCACTGGACCCCAGGAAAAACTACGCAAGGAAATAGGAGGCTTGGAGGGCAGAGGAGAAGGTTTGAGAGAGGCCTTTGACTATCTATGAGCAGCAGAGGGATTGCAAAGAGAGCATGATAGCTTGTGAGCTGATTCTTTTTGTAATCCAGACTATATTTCCACTTGTATGATAATACAAAGTTGGGGTTTTAGGCTGAGGCTTTCCCCGGGTTATTTCTTATGTGTTATGTGTGTTTGATTTCTCATTCTCAGTTATATGTGTTCTCATTGATCGTGCTCAAATTGATCAAGCTTCCGCAAAGTGTTGTAGAAGTAGATCTTGTATTGTGTTTTAGTATATTGCATAATCTGTTGATCTGCAGTGGGAATTTCTACATGGTATCAGAGCAAAGGTGATCAAGGCGAAGAACAATATACAAGAAGGAGAAGTTCAAAGTTTGTGGTTCTTGAATATAGAAATTGAGTTCTTATCACATCTCAATTTCACCAATGGCGTTCAATGGTTTAAGACTTGAGTATGCCCTTGATGGTAGCTCAAATTATATAACCTGGAAGGATCGCATGGAGGTAGTATTAGAGGATAACGGTCTAAAGGACTTCATTGATCAAGAAGTCCCCAAGCCAACTGATGCTACTCAACTGGCGGAATGGAAGAAATGTGTGGCTAGAGTAAGGAGAATCCTTCTGGAGGGAGTTCGAGATCACATATTCTCGAGTATCCATGGGAAGGAGACACTATTTTCAATGTGGAAAACATTGAAAGATCTATATTAGAATAGCAGCGACCAGAGGAAGCTGGCGCTGAAGGAAAAGCTGTAGAAGATCAAGTGTGAAAAGGGCGACACGATCTCTACGTATCTGAACAAGCTCACCACATGTAGGGATGATCTTGGAAGTGTAGGGATCACGACAGCTGATGATGACATGGCGAGTCTTGCACTCTTCGGTCTTCCTAAGAGCTGGCATAGCTACCAGGACTCGGTTAATGGAAGAGAGAAACTGCCAGATTGGGAACGACTTTGGTTGGATCTGATGCAGGAGGAGATAAGAAGAAGCACCAAAGATGGTTCTTCATCCATGGAGGATGAAGAAAACAGCGCCTTAGCGAGTAAGGCAAAGAAGGGGAAGGAGAGGGATTCTCTTTGACAAATTGAAAGTGCGATGCTTTTGTTGTCATGAGGTGGGCAATTTTGCTACAAATTGTCCACTGAGGAAACCCAAGAAGGGATCCGTGGAAGGATCAGAAGGTGAGGCACTGGCCTCATAGTTCGAGTTGGATTTCACACTATTTGCATGCATGGTTTCATCCATGGTGGGAAGTGGTTGGTTTCTTGACATTGGAGCTTCTTTCCATATGACCGGCAACAAGAGTTTGTTCAGTACCTTGGAGGAGTAAGATATCTAGATACTCATAGCGATGGGTAATGATGAAAAGTATAGTGTCTTAGGTGTAGGCACAATTGTTTTTCAGAGGGAGCATGAAGCTCGCATTACCTTGACCGATGTTAAGTATGTACCAGGACTGAAGAGAAATTTGGTGTCAATCACGATGCTAGAAGATAGAGGCTATGATGTAGTCTTCAGTAAGGGAAAGGTTTTCCTTAGACACATCATCACTAGACAGGTGAAGCAGATTGGTTCACGGGTTAAGAACCTGTATGCTCTTGAGGTTCAAGATGCTTGCAAAGCCTTGAGGAGAAATGCAACTGATGGAAACTTGGTGGTTGAGAGGGAGAGTACATTACCTCTCAACATGCAGTGCTAGAAGAAGTCTCAAATGATTGTGGAGGAGCCACGATTGGTGAAGCAACTTTAGGTGGCTGTGGAGCAGCCATAACTAGAGAAGCTGAGAGGAGATAGAGTAGAGACCTATACTCATGCAGAGACCTCTAGAAGGGGGAAATTTTGAGCCAAGTGGGCAGAGGGATCACATGCATCCATACCTCCAAGTAGGAGGTGGGGCAATGTGGAGTGATCATACCAAGAAGGCTGGAATAGGGGCAGGATCCTTGAGGTACCCAACCTATTTGATTTGAATTTGCTACAGGAGCCCCAACAAGGAGTAGCAGGACTGGCTGAGTGGGTAGAGACAGATGCGGATGGAGCAGCAGAGAGAGCTATAGTGCAGGAGTCTTAGGACTGTGTAGAGCTAGTAGGCTGCAACAATGCGAGAGGCACAGGAGTGTTGCACTAGTGCAGGATGGCATAGAGGGGTGTGAAATAGTGTAAGATGCGTGGAGTGTTACAGTAACTTAGAGGTCAGAGAGGGAGCACTTGTTAGTAGCAGGTAGAGCTTCAGCATCAGAGTAGGTTTCTAACCCAACAGAGAGGTCAGTTGGTAGTTTTTTTTGTTTCTAGAGTTGCTGGAGCAACCACACTTGGTAGAAGTGTTGCATGTAGAAAATTCCAAAGGTATAGGATTGGGTTCAAGTTGAATGCCTTTCTTGCTGAGAGGGAGTGTTGAAAATAGCAATAAGAAATGCTAAAAATAGAAGTGCTAAAAATAGCACTGCTATAAATAGCAGTTTGGGTACCAGTGCTGGAATGAGCAATAGGGAATGAAAAATGGAAGTTCTAAAAATAACATTGCTATTTTTAGCAGTTCAGGATGGATTCCTATTTTAGTCAGTCCCTGGACTAAAATTGGGAAGTAAAATTCGAATTTGAACTTAAAAGCTGTTTGAAAATAAATTAATTAATTCACCATGAGTTAATTAGTTGTGAAAAATCAAACATGAAGTCTATGTGAGGACATGCAACAGTTTCTCTATTAATTGAGGAATTTATCCATCAGTTAAAGAGATAAGGATGAGTTTTAATTTGAGTTGTAATTAGTTGGATCAGTTAACTGAGTCAAGTCCAATTAGATTGATTTAAACAATTTGTTTAAATTAAGGTAAGTTCAATTAGTTAATGCATGCTTGCATATAACTGTTGTTCTTCAGATAACTGAATATTTTCTCATGAATAACTCATGCATGTCAGTTCAGACAAAGACCCAGTTGAGATCAGAGGAGGGACAATGTACTGTCAGTTGGATGGATTTCTCCTATGAAGGAAACTCATCCATGGAGAAGGATTTATCTCCTTCAGGTTTGTGCAGTTATTTCTGAGCCAAGTGAGGAGTGTGAGGTGGGAATTCACACAAGTGGAACCACTGGATCCCAGGAAAAACTGCACAAGGAAATCAGAGGCTTGGAGGGTAGAGGAGAAGGTTTGAGAGAGGCCTTTGACTATCTATGAGCAGTAGAGGGATTGCAGAGAAAGTAGGATAACTTGTGAGCTGATTCTTTTGTAATCCAGACTATATTTCCACTTGTATGATAACACATAGCTGGGGTTTTAGGTTGAGGCTTTCCCTGGGTTATTTCTTCCATGTTATGTGTGATTGATTTCTCGTTCTTAGTTATATGTGTTCTCATTGATCATGCTCAAATTGATTAAGTTTCCACAAAGTGTTGTAGAATTAGATCTTGGTTTGTGTTTTAATATATTGCATAATCTGTTGATCTACAGTGGGAATTTCTACAGTAGATTCTTGTCTCTTGTTTTAGTAGATTACATGAGCTTGTGAATCTACAAGATTTTCTACATATGAATCATTCATTTCACCCATCCATTCAGTCAAACAAGCAAGGAAGAATTCATATATGAGGTAAGAATAAGGTGGAGTTCACACCTTGTGAACTAAGGAGTAAGAAATCAAGGTTTTTTCTATTGGGTACTTGGTGACATTTTTTGTTGTTCATTTGGGATTTGTGTGGAGCAGAAATCGTTAATTTTTATGAAGATGAACTTATATACATGTGACTGATATTTCATAATTGTGAAAGGTATGCTAAAAAATTCTATTTTTAACCCATTTTGTAGAGAACTTCGACCATTTTCTGTGGAAACAAAACCTCATAACTTTGGCCTCATTTATAGACCTTCCTCTGACAATACAAACATGTGACAACTCATCTTGTGGTTTTGAAAAGTTCGAACCTATGGATTTAAAAAGTTCAAACTTCTAGCTTGTAAAAATTTAGACATGTGGCTTGAAAAGTTTGGACCTGTGGCTTATAAAGTTTAGACTTATGGATTTAAGAAAATTGACACCTGTGGCTCATATGACATTCAAAACTGTGAATAATTGATGACTTATCTTATTTCTTGAACAAAATTTTGAAGAAGTTTTGTTGAAGTTGATTGAGGAGGTCTTGGATCCAAATTCATGCTCAGTCTTTGAGAGAATAATTTGACATCCTCTAAATCTCCTTGGAGTAGTGTTAAAGCTCTCATTGTTGAAGGTTGTTGAATACATCCTTTGGAGTAGGAAATCTCGAAGACTTGTTGAAGATTCTTGTGCAGACCTATTGAGGACATTCTTAAGAGTAGCCTTGGAAGTAACCTTTGAAGTAACCTTTGAAGTCATCTTTGGAGAAGTTTGTTGAAGCATTTGAAGGCATATTTGGAGCAACCTTGTTGAAGCATCATTGAAGACTTCCTTGGAGCATTATTGAAGACATCTTGGAAGAATTTTTGAAGTAAATATTACTTGCAAAATTTTGATTTGACCAAGTTGGAGCTTGGAAGTTGTTGAGATGATTGGAGTCCTCATTTTGACCAAGTAGGAGCTTGGGTATGTTCAAGGTTGGAGCCTTGAAAAAAAATTCAAAGATATTATTGTATTGGTTGGAGCCTGATTTGTTGTACAAGAGGATTGGATTCCTCACCATTTTGATTAATAATTTTTTTCTCTCTCTCTTATGTTTTGGTTTATTTTGTGATAAAATTATTAATTGGCATAAAATAAAAATTGAAATAAATATATATTCACCCCCCCCTAGTATTTCCAACAATTGGAATCACAACCAACTTATTCAATAATAACCTAGTAACTGGAAGAAGGATTTTTGAATCACAATGGCCAGTAAGGATGCTAGGTGTTGGTGGCTAAGCACTTGTCCTTATAGGGCTATTTCACCCTGTTTTAGGTCTTGAGCTTATATTTTGTGACTGGTTTATTTTCTTATTTTGCTTTCTTTTTAGGGGCTACTCTTTCGTCATGGGGAGGGAATTTCTCACCCTGCTCTAGGTCCCGAGCTTTCGATTTGCTTGAATGTTTTCCTTTTATTTTCTGATTGCATGGACAAATATACAAATAAAAGGGGTAGAAGAAGGCCCCTGAAAAGAAGAGGGAGAGATCTAAGCAGAAATACCCACATCCAAGAAATCATTTCAAGAGTTGAGTGAAGAGCATCTTCGTGAAGTGTTGTTAGGGTGAGGTATCATATGAGATCTAGAGGGCAATCAGTTTCACAACCAAAACCTCCCCCAATAACATAAGTGCAATTCGGGGAAGATGAAGTTGCAAGTAGAGGATCTGAGGAACTGTATAAAGCAAGTTTAGAGGAAGAATATATGAGGGGAATTCTTTGCACCATTTGATCGAGGAAGTGTTGTTAAACAACCTCAATCGTCTGTTATAGAACAACCAGAGCCAAAACCTTTTGAGATTCCAACTGAATAGTGGAAGATATTCATGGCTCCTACAACTTCTTCGATCAAATTCCCAATTGGAGATATCATAGGTGATTTGCCTATGAAGCCTATTCCTTTGACAGTATTACCTAATTTCCATGATCTTTATTTTGAGGATTCAGACACATTCCTTTTTGAATTCGATGTTTTTTGTCAGGGGTATGATTATATTTCTGATGCTCAGAAATTGAAGATATGCCCCACTACTTTGAAGGGAACAACTTTGAGATGGTTTATGGGTTTAGGGGGAAATCTATTACTACATGGGATGATATGAAGATGATTTTCCTCGATAAATATCAAGACTACTGCAAATCCTGAGATGTGAATGAAGAGATATTTAAGATTATGTAGAAAGAGGATGAGAACATGGAGGACTTTGTGGAATGTTTTCAATATAGTTTGCAAAGATCAGGCCATAGTGATTTGGATAAGAATATCTTGAAGATGATATTTCTCCAGGCACTAAGGGAGGAATCTTTGGAACTATTGAATGTAGTAGGAAAAGGAGACATATCAAAAGAGGAATTTGATACCATCTGCGAATTGTGCATCAAGAGTTAATGAGGAGCTGTGAGGCATAGGCAAGGGATCCGAACTCTCAAGACATTCAATAGTGGAGTTACAAAAGTAGAAATTGGGAACTTGCTGGAAAACTTGAGAATTGATATCTTGAGCACACTGCCATCACAACTAGACATTTTGCAGGCGAAACAAAAGTAGATGGAAGTAGAGAAGGCTATGTCCATTTTCTTCCCTCAATGCAGGAAGAAACACCCACTAGAGGAATACCCATTGAATTCCATCGAGACTTGTGCGATATGTGAACAGAGTCATTCGATTAGCATTTGTCCATCTCTTCCTGGGCTGAAGGCGGTTTTTTAGGGAACAAATGGAGAAGTAGATCAACTGTATTTCATGGGATCAAGGAAACAATGAAATCCACAACCATAGAACATGAATCAAGGTATGCATCAAGACCCTTCTCAGTATTTTAATAATTTGAATTTTGGGCCTCATTCTGTACCTTTTTCACCTTCATGGCCGTAGTCTTATCAATATCCAATGCCCTGGAATCCATGGTACCCTCAATCTTGTCCAAACCCTTCATGGTCCCAAAATTGGCGTGGACCTCCTCCTCCTCCTTCAGGAAAATTCTCCCAACTGATGCCACAACAACAACTACAATTGCCTTCTAATGCATCCACTAGTGATCCTCCTCTTCGTCCACAACTGCATTTTCAATCCAATCCAAATCCAAACATTAGAGGGTTTCAGCAGGTTGAGACACTCAACCTCCCTGCATATAGCATTGCCACCGCGGAATGTAACGAATTAAATCTTTGATCTGGTCAGCTAGTGAATACTCATACTTCACCAATAATTGTTGAACATACCGAGGATGAAGTCTAAGAACCAAAACCTAGATATTCTACTAGAACAACTGGGGATGAGTCAATACAAATTCCTATGAAACAACAAACCCCTTCGCAGACAATTGTTACTAGAGGATGGCAGACTGGTCCACCTTATCCTGAGAGATTATCATTGAGCGTCCTCGTCCTAAATTTGAATTTTTAGGGGAATTGCAAAATTTATTTATCAAAACCTCGTTACTTCAGGCTATGAAGGACATACCGATTTATGCTAAAACAATTAAAGAATATTTCTCTAAGAAACTTGGCAAAAAGCCAAAGGATCAAATATCTATTCACGTTATGGGAAAACTATAAGACATAATGCTGGGGAAGCCTATACCTGTTAAATACGGGGATCCAGGGAACCTAGTTCTGATAGTATAGATCAATGGGGTTGATATCCCAAATGTAGTGGTAGATTTGGTGGCAAAAATTAACGTCATAAACTCTGCAACTGTGATTACCTTAGGTCTGTGAAACCTTAAACCAACTCCCATCATCCCAGAATTGGCAAATCGGTTTACTATAAGACCGATAGGGAAGATGGAAGATATAACTATTTCAATATAATCATGGAAATACCCCGCCGACCTTTTGGTTTTACATACCCAATCCCCAACCAGTGGACATCCTTTGATTTTAGGAAGACCTTGGCTTGTGACCGCAGATGCTTACATTCGGTGTTGGTCTGGAAATATGGTAATATCCAATGGGGAAGTTACAAATAATCTTATCTTCTACCCCCATGCAGAACCAAGTTTGTCAAATAAACCAGGATTTACCTTGATACAAAAATATCTACCTATGAAAGAGCCCAAACCTGAGAATGAATAAGTCAGACCCATCCTTACCATCAATAAGGCTCTCTGTTTTAAGGATGAAACAGAGGATGATGCCATTAACATCTTTCTCAGCAGCCCCAACTCCATTTCTGATTCAACTTGCCAGCTATTAGAATCTGTCATGAGTTGAAATTTTTAGGAAGATATCGAATCACAAACAAAAGTTGGAAATATTCCTGTAATTGTACCCCGTGACAATATTTTTGTAGAAATTGAACTAGGGCTGAATATTAACCTTGGCCTTTCACCTTCCCAAACCGAATAGTTATTGAAGGTCCTCCGGGAACATAAAGAAGCCTTTGCTTGGGAGTATATATATATATATATATATATATATATGAAAGGCATCCCTGTTGATTTATGTAATCATCACATATACATTAAAGAAGAATTTCGACCTGTTAGGCAGCCACAGAGAAGAATGAATCCTTCCTTAAAAAACATTGCCAAAGATGAATTACAAAAGCTATTAGATGTGGATTTTATTTATCCGATATCAGACAATCAATGGGTTTCCCCGCTGGTCATTGTTCCTAATAAGAATGGAAAGTGGTGGATTTTTTTTGATTAAAAGGAATTAAATAACATGACTTTAGAAGACCATTTTCCCTTACCCTTTATTGACCAGGTCCTTGATACATTAGTCGGAAAAAAGTTTTTTCTGCTTTCTGGATGGATTTAACGGATATAATTAGATACAAATAGATCCTGAGGATCAATATAAAACTACCTTCACATGCCCTTGGGGAACCTTTGCCTACCGAGCCCTCCCATTTGGTCTCTATAACACACCCACTACCTTTCAAAGGGCAATATTAGGAATTTTTTCTGATCTAATAAATGATAGTGTTGAAATCTACATGGATGACTTCACCCCATATGGGGATTCTTTTGAAGAGGGTCTAGAAAACTTAGAGAAAGTACTTACAAGATGTAAGAAAACACAATAAAATGCCATATGATAATGTAGGAGGTAATACTTCTGGGACACCTGCTTTCAGTTGTAGAAATTTTGGTTGATCCTGAAAAGGTATAGGTAATATTGATTTTTCCTACACCTAAGACACCGACACAGGTACATACATTTAGCGGTTATGCTGGCTATTATAGGTGTTTTATAGAAAAAATTTCTAAGACAACATTCCCACTTTTTCAATTATTACCTAAAGATGTAGAGTTTGTGTGGATAGATGAATGTGAAGCAACCTTTGTGGAAATCAAAGAACTAGTTTGTAAACCTCCAATATTATTGGGTCTTGACTAGAAGCTCATTTTTCACATCTCTATGGATGCTTCTCAAACAATAGTAGGGGTAGTCTTGGGACAATAGGAGGACAAGAAACCGTACGCGATCTATTATGTCAACAAGAATTTGACTCCTGCTGAATTAAACTATACTATAACTGAAAATGAGTTCTTGGCTGTTATTTATGCTATTAATAAGTTTCGATATTACATTATAGGGTATCCTACCTTCGTGTACACTAATCATACAACTATCAGGTATTTGTTGAATAAACCAATAACCCGTGGCCATGTTGCAAGACGGTTGTTGTTAATTCAAGAATGTGATATTACCATTGTAGATAAGCCAGGGAAAGATAATGTAGTTGCAGATTTCATGTCTAGGATGGATGCTAGTGATGAAGGTACACCTATAGAGGATAGTTTTCTAGATGAACATTTCTTTGTATTTTCGACTCATACTCCTTGGTATGCAGATATTGCTAACTATCTTGCTACAGGAAAAGTGCCTCAACACCTACCATATAGCGAACAACGAAAGATTATCCATCATAGTGCCCACTATTCATGGATAGAAGGATATCTCTTTTACACAGGACCTGACCAACAAATAGAGACATCTACGATGTCCTGAAAGTTGCTCATGATGGCCCCTATGGGGGACATTTTGCAGATAAGCGGATAGGTCATAAGGCGTTACAAATTGGGTATTATTGGCCTTCTATTTTTCGTGATGTAAGGAAGTATGTTCGAGGGTGTGATAGTTTCCAGTGGATAGGTCAGCCTGGTTGGGCAGATGAGATGTCGCTACAACCCCAAATAGCTTTTGAGCCCTTTGAAAAATGGGCTATCGATTTCGTTGGGTTGCTCTATCCACCTTCGCATCAAAAAGTTCACATTCTGGTTTGCACGAATTATGTGACAAAGTGGGTAGAGGCCAAGACTGTTGTGAAAGCAACATAAGAGGTTGTATCTGACTTTTTATTTGAAGAAATTTTTGCTCGGTACAGTGCTCCTAGAGAGATAGTTTCAGACGAAGGGACGTAATTTACATCACATCTGATAGCGGGACTTATGAAGAAATATGGAATCAAGCATAGGGTAACATCTCCATATCATCCCTAGGTGAATGGTTAAGTCGAGAGCACAAACAAGGTATTGGAGAATATTCTTACAAAGACCATAGCGAACCATCGCCGAAATTGGGTTAAAAAGCTTCCTGAGGCACTATGGGCGTATAGAACAACATGGCGAAACAAAATATGATTTTCACCATATGAGCTTGTCTATGGTAAATCCCCTTTGTTTCCGTTCGAATTCAAAATTAAGACACTCAGGACAACCCTTGAAGTAGGTTTGGATCTTTCAGAAGCCCATAAACACTTACTGGAACAATTAAATGAATTGGATGAAATTCGATTGGTAGCTGATCCGAGTTGACTCAACTCCCGAATTTAACCAAGATCTTTTACTTTCGTAATGTGATTAAAATTGCATTTAAAATAGCATAAAGGAACAAATATGCATGCTGTAAAGAAGAAGGAACATGACAATCATCAGCAACATAAAATAACAAGACGTTGATAACGAAGTTCGTCCATGAGGGATTACGTCTCTGGGTCCCGGTGTCAAGTTGGTGTAGGCCGCTACATTAAGTGCTGTCAATAGTGATGATGTACATAGGTGGTGATGTCACTATCATACAAGGAAAATTCCCTCACATAGGAGTGGCTCCAAGAGATGTTCCGCTGCAGGAACTCTCATTCAAAAATGACTCCTATTCGTATAACCTAAAATCATGCATGATGATAATGAACATCCCGCCAACATGGCATAAAAGGGATCTCAATACAAACATACATGGCGACATATGAGTATCCCATCAACATAACAACAAAGGTATCTCAAACAAAACATGACAAATCATGACAACAAGTACATCTCGCAGATGATTCCGCATCACATCAAGCAGGAATCATGAAACAAGTAAGAAAACAAGGTCCCACATCAAACATCAAACATGGATCTGTGCAGCACAATGAATCTCATAGCAAAAAGAAGTACATGAACACACTGCATATACCTCACATCTTGGGGCCATCTGAAGAAAAGGATGTAAAATTGCCGAAGATGGTTGTACCATCAATCTAGCTGCGTCGAATCTCATGGAATGACTACTGGCACATTGGATGCTAACACCTGCTCTCCACTTAGAAAAGTGGCCAAAAAATGAAATGATCAAATGGGAAATCTGAATGCACCATCAGATTTGTGGCGTCGAATAGTGCAAAATCGACTATCAAATTTCTGAATTCTGAGAAAGTGGAAATCTGGGGCTTAGGGAATCTTTTAGATTCCCCCTAGATTCCTCAAAGATTCTCTCCTCTGGGTCATCAGAAAATCTGTTGCTCAGATTAATAAACTGATCGTGCCATCAGGTTTGTGTTGTCGACAGGTGGAAGATCGACATAAAATTTGTCCAATTTGGAGACTGCCAAAATTTCACCCTCTTGAGAATTTCACCCAATCATGGTTCCACCTGCCTCTTCTCTGGGCTCATGGTTCCACCTGCAATAAATTAATTAAAATTATGTTTCTTGGTTTTCGTACCATGCCTTGGCCTCCGTGCACTGAGCAAATTAGGGTTTATATAATGTTTTTTGTGGGTGAATATTTTAATGTGGACGGTCGGGCGGATTGGTAAAGAACCCTGAATTATAAGGAGGAGGTTGGGCGGTCAAACCCCGACCCCTCCATATTAAAACATATTTCGTGTTTTTAAAAAAACCACATGTATTTTTGTTTTGGGGTCGGGTCCACATTGGGTGTCTTGCCCCTTAACCTCTACGACAATTTGAATTGGGGTCGCATCGTGTTGGTATTAAATGAGGCACATTTATTGGGGTGGAGTTTTGTTTTGGGTTAACCATTACATGGGGGGGTGTGACATATGAGGCCACCGCGTGGGCGGGGCCAACCCTCCCACCAGCTCGTGGGTTCAACTCCCACCGACCTCCCTTTTAATATGACACATGAAGTTGGGGTGTGGGCTGGGTCCATTGGAGGTGGCCTGCCCACCCCTTTAATAATGGTTTAATGTATGTTGGAGTTGGGTGGAGGGTCAGTGGGGGTCATCGCCCATCGACCCAAGTATAATTTTGTTATATGTTGGTTGGGGGGGGGGGGTGGCCCGCCACCCCAATTTTTTTTTTGTTTTTTGTTTTTTGTTTTTTGATTTTTTATTAAAATAGAACACTTTTTTTCGAATTTGTCTAATATAGGGTATATTAGAAAAATTAACGATCCAACAAATTCGCCTGCTTTCGAGAGCTAGGTTTCATGCCCCGAGGTTGGTCAAATTATAGGACACTTAAACCTGGCCCACAACCCAACTTTGACCAAAACCTTGACTGGCTCGTTCTCCCTCATACGAGCTCGGATTGACGAAATTTTTGCACCGCTGCGATCAGGATGACAAGATCTACGCTCTAGTCCTAGATTGAAATCATTCTGATCACTTTGATTTTTGAGATTCCATAAGCCCTTTTGTCCTATGTGTGTCCTTGGAGCCACTTGGATCAGTAGCTGTCCAAAATACTGTTGCAAATCAATAGCAACAAAATAAGTGGCATGAAAAATTTATTAAGAAAAATGTGTTTCAAGGACGATATTGGACATTCCTCTATTATTCTTAGTTCAAAGATTTTAAAGGAAAACTCTGCTCCAAATGGATGGGACAATATGAAGTTGACATGATGTTTGATAATAGGACTGTTAGACTTATAACAATGGATGAGGCACACACTTCTCTGCTTGTAAATGGACACCGCCTCAGACTGTATCACCGTCCAACTTCTAAAGACTCGTTTATTAAACATTTCTCTGATAATTTTGGTTTTGAAATTATTAGTGCAGAGAACTCTTCTTCTGCAGCTCCAATCTAAAAATAAATAAAAATAATATATATATCTATATATGATAATAATAATAATAATAATAATAATAATAATAATAATAAAATATTGTTACTACTCTATCATTCTTTTTCTTGCAGGTACTTCACAGGTGTTGTTACTCCCCTGGTGCTATTACTCTTCGAGTACTGATTTCATCTAAGTACCTCATTAGTGTTGTGACTCTGTTCGTAGCGATTTCGTCTAAGTACTTCAATGGTGTTATTACTCCTATGCTGTTGTTACTTTGTGGAAATTTCATCTAAGTACTCTGCTGGTGTTGTTACTCCTCCAGTGTTGGTTCTCCTTCGGTGTTGTTACTCCTCCGCTGTTGTTACTCCTACGGTGTTGTTACTCCGTGGCGATCCCATCTAAGTACTCTGTTGGTGTTGTTACTCCATGGCGATCCCATCTAAGTACTCCGCTAGTGTTGTTACTCCGTGGCGATCCCGTCTAAGTACTTTGCTGGTGTTGTTACTCTATTTGTAGTGATTTCATCTAAGTACTTCACTGGTACTATTACTCCCCTGGTGCTGTTACTTCTCCAGCGTTGTTACTTCATGGCGATTCTGTCTAAGTACTCCACCGATGTTGTTACTCCTCTGGTGTTGTTACTCCGTTCGTGGCAATTTCGGCTAAGTGTTCAATCAATGTTGTTACTCCTCATGTGTTATTACTCCTCCGCTGTTGTTAATCCGTCAAGGTATGTTCTATGTACGTCGTCGATCGATTTTGTGGATTTGATTGATAATTCATTTGACATGACTCGACATGACTGTGTACGGTCATCTTGTAGTTTGGAGAAGGTATTATAATGAATGAAAATATGTCATAATTAAATTGTAGTGATGACTTGTCATTATCACCATTGAACCTTGTGCCAGTGCGTACACTCCATGACCCCCACCATACTTCGCATGGTTACATATATGCATCGAGACTTGAAATAAGTACGATTGTATTAATGGACGGTCCTTTCCAATGTTGTGAAACAATTACCATAATTGCACTCATTATTACCATAATGCGCTATGTATTTTTCCATATTTCACTATTACCTTCTCGGATTTCACTATCTCCGCACCTTGTTGTCACCACAATCCTGTCACTGCAAATTTACCTACTGACACTCTTCCTCAATGGTTGATCGAGGAGGATCTCGAGACATCAAGAGGATGGATAAAGGCTCGAAATTCAAAATGGTAGAAAGGAGAAGTTGTTGGCATCAGTTAAGAGGGTTCATCTTTTTGATCGCGGTGGCGCAAATGGTTTGTCAATCTGAGCTCGTATGCAAAAGATAGAGCTCTTCAAAGTTGGCAGGGCAGGGGAAAAGTGGGGCCCACAGTACGCTACATGGCATCCCAGTCAGCATGTGGGACCCACATGGCATCCTATCAAGTCTTGACACTTGGCATTCCTCTAGTGGCCTCCTAAAACTTACACAAGCAAACAAGGGATATTTGGTTATAACTATAATTTTTATATAGTTATTAAAATTAACTATATACATAAAAATATCACCAAAATCCAAATATCCAAACTATATAACCAAAATATATGGAACCATATACCTATATATGATATATATTATATTATATAATATATTATAATATATATATATATATTATATATATATATATATATATATATATCCGCACTGCAATAACCAAAACCATATATATATGAATGTCGTCTTGAAACCATATAATATATGGTTAATATTTCCAACGGCCATGTCATTTTATATACCTAGAGGTTATGGGACCCAACGACCATGTCATTTTATATACCCGGAGGTTATGGGACCGGCGGGGGTCGAACCTGCTCGGCCCACGTGGCCAACCCCGAGCGGGCAGTCCCAAGTCTATAGTCCGCCAAATTGCAGTACCAAATCCCATGTCAAATCTCATCCCAAAACTCACCGCCGTATTACCATCGCATCACGAAGAATCCGTAAGGGTTACAGTAGGGCCTGGGTAGGAAGCCACGTATGTGGTCCCACCACCCAAAGCCACCACATGTACCACAAAATCTGCCACTCCATTATATCAGTTAAAATACGCCACCCTATTTTGACCTTTAAATTTTTAATATGGTTATAAAGTTTTTTATGGTGAAGACATAAACCATAAAAAATTGATTTACTAAAATACCATAACCATATTATGGTTAAGTCTGCCCTCAAAATTATAAAAACTAATTTTTTAACCATTGCAAAGGAGGATATTAGTGGCACGAATTTCAAGACCAGGTGGTGGAACCTTGAGCACTTAGAAACACTGGTGGAACCTTGCTTGAGTAGAATTTTTGCAAGAGGGTGATTTTGGTCCAGTATGAGAATTGGGCAAGTTTTATATGGATTTTTCACCTCTCGGCGACGGGAATCCATTGGTAGTGTTAGTTTCTGCAACAGAGATCTGCAATTTTTGGGAATTTTTCAGCATGGAGGTATAATGCTCCATTTTTGTAACTGATGAATGTAACTTCTTTTGATGCCATTTTTAATGAATGAAGGCCTCCCCATTGATCGAGCAGGGCCCGGAGACGTAGTCCAGGAGGGACAAACTCCGTTATCAAGTTCTTGTCTTCTTGTCTTCTCATGTGTTTCTTCTTCTTCTTCTCACATGTGCACATTTAAGTTTCTCTTTGGTTAAGCTACAAACTGTTTATGTAATTCTTTTCATGCATCTATAAACAAAGATAACCCGGATCAAGTGGTATCAGAGCGGGTGTTTTTAGATGTGAATTTCATGTTTGTATGCTAACGAGAAATAAGCTCCGAAGAGGCGAGGGAGAATTACAGTCTTTCGATCCCGAGGCGGGGCGTGCACATCGAAGGAGAAACATGGCAGTTGAAGAGGCTTGGTATGAGGAGGAGCTCAATTTTTGCAAGACATTTTATATGATGGCAGATCGTGTTGAGAAGTTGTTCTCAAAGCTCGAGAAGTAGGAAAATGCATAGGGGAAAACTCTAAAAGGATAAGGTTCAGTACATGGAGGTGATGGAGGAGATCCACCTCCTTTTCCTTCTACAAGTGAAAGTTATTCTTCCTCTCATCATCATAATAATCGAAATTCCAAAGATGCATCTAAGAAGCCTTTCTTTAAATTAGATGTTAAATTTGATCTCCCCATGTACAATGGTGAAAGTAATGTAGAAAAACTTAATAATTGGATTAGGCAGATTTAGATCTACTGCAGGATTCAGCAGATTGTGGAGGATGAAGCAAAGATTCAGTTGGCCTCTTTGCAATTAACTAGCACCACTCTCATCTCGTGGGAGAGCAAAGTACAAAGCAGTAAGGATGTGGGTAATCTTTATTCCTCTTGGCCTAATTTCATTTCTGCATTAAAAGCACAATTTTATCCATTAGGTTACATGCAAAAATCTTTAATGAACTGGAAGTATTTAAGGCAAGGAAAAGGTCAAGATGTTCAGAGTTTTATAGAAGAATTTAGGAAGCAAGCACTTAATTTGGGTATTGCACTAGATACACCTGAAATTGTAACTAAATACATTTGATCGTTACATAGTTATATTAGGCATTCACTGTTATTGTTTGAACCAACCACCATTGATGCGGCCAGTGTAAAGGCCATTCACATTGAGAATAGGGGCAAACATGACAGAGATGATCATTCAAAGAAACCACCTTCCAAACCTCCCAATGGTAAACCAAAAGCAAAGTGGAAAGGAAAGGAAAAGAAGATAACGTCATCCAAGAAAGAAGAAGGAGAGAAGCCTTATTGCAGCCACTGCAAAAAGGAAGGTTATGATGATGATCACTGTTGGAAAATGCATCCAGAAAAGTGACCGAAGAAGTTTGGAGGAAAGGGCAAACAGAAGACGGTAGCAACTATGCATCAAGACCTTAGTTCTGACTCAGGAGATGAAGCATTGATCACAGCAGTGGGAACTAAAGGTACTCTTACACCGCATGTTAATTCTGATTCACATGAAGGCACTAGTTCAGTAAATGAGTCCCTTCCTAATGAACGAAAGAGAATTGAGTTATTTCATATTAGAGTTGTGGTGAATCATACTAAAGTAGAAACTCTATTTGATACTGGATCTCAAGCAAACTTAATTGCCGAATCCTTGGTAAAGAAACTTGGCTGGGAAACAAAATCACATCCAAAACCTTACCCTCTGGGATGGATACATGATAAAGCAAAATTAAATGTAACTAAACAGTGTAAGGTGAAATTTGTAATTGCTTCTAAACTAGTAGATGAAGTTGTGCTAGATGTAATACCATTGGATATCTATGGCATGGTATTAGGGAGTCCATACTTACATGATAGAAAAGCCATTTTCTTTCATCATGAGAACAAATACCAAATCACCAAAGATGGGGTAGAATACATTGTAAGGGTTCATTAGAATAAAATCAATGCTAGCCTTGTAAGTGCAGGACAAATGAAGAGGTTGGTGAACTCTAGTAAGGGTTGCATGCTTATGGTCGTAAGGGGGAAAGATGCATAATTAACTGATGCTTTTCAAGGTTATGATCCTGAACATAAAAAGGAATTATGTAAATTAATTTCTAACTTTGATGAGATATTTCAGGAACCCAAGGGATTGCCTCCAAAAAGGGGAATCCAACATGAGATTCTTTTGCAGCTTGACACTCCTTTACCAAATATTGGCATGTACAGGATGTCGTCCATTGAGATGGAGGAAATCAAAAAATAGGTGCAGGAATTACTGGATCAAGGGGTCATCAGGTCGAGCACTTCTCCATGTGGCTCTCCGATTGTCTTGGTGCCAAAGAAAGATGGCACATGGAGGATGTGCATTGATTATCGAGCATTGAATAAGATCACGGTGAAAAATCGCTACCCTCTTCCACGTATAGATGATTTATTAGATCAGTTAAAGAATGCTATCTATTTCACCAAGTTGGATTTGCGTAGTGGTTATCACCAGGTGCAGATTGCAGAACAGGATGTGTGGAAGACCGCCTTCAAAACGAAACAGGGGTTGTTCGAGTGGATGGTGATGCCGTTCGAACTTTGCAATGCTCCAGCTACATTCATGAGGGTCATGAATGATCTCTTTAGGCCTTTTATTGATGAGTTTGTTCCTGTATATTTAGATGATATTATTGTTTTTAGTAAGAGTTGGAATGAATATGTATGCCATGTAAAGAAAGTGCTTGATGTATTGAAAAAAGAAAAACTCTATGTAAAGTTGTCAAAGTGTGAGTTCAGGAAAACCTCGTTGGTTTACCTAGGTCATATTGTTGGTCATGGTCAATTGAAATTTGATCCTTTAAAAGTTGAAGCAATTGTAAAATTGCCTAAGCCTACTAATGTATTAGAGGTCCGTAGCTTTTTAGGTGCAGTCCAGTATTGGCGAAGATTCATTGCCAATTTTTCTATTATAGCAGCACCTTTGCACACATTGATAAGTGTGGAACTGGTATTTCAATGGGGAGGAAAGCAGCAAAATTACTTCGAAGCATTGAAGGAAAAGATCAGCACCGCGCTAGTCCTAGCCTTACCCGATCTCCAGCAACCATTTGAGATCGAAACCGATGCCAGCGGATACGCCATGGGAGCTGTACTAATGCATCAAAAGAAGCCAATCTGTTACCATTTTGAGACGTTTTCTCAAGCTGTGATAAACTATCCTACTTATGACAAGGAGCTTTATGCCTTGGTCCAAAGCGTGAAGAAGTGGAAGCACTACCTTATCGACAAGGAGACCATCATCCATATAGATCATCAGCCCTAGCAGTACCTACAGTCACAGACCAAGTTGCAGTAATCTCATCATTTCAAGTGGATGGGTTTTCTTCAACAGTTTCATTTGGTAATCAAGTATAAGAAGGGCACTAGCAATAAAGTGGCCGATATGCTATCTCACCCTCCTATTGCTTTTGTTATTTTTCATAATGCGTTATTTTCTTTTGAAAGTTATGCTGAACAATATGCTAACGATGATGACTTTAAAGAAGTTTATGCAAAGCTAACCAATGGTTCACAGGTGGACAACTATCATTTGCAAGGGAAATTGTTGTATCACCTTGGTAAATTGTGTATTCCCACAGAAGAAAGAGTGCATGTAATTCGAGAGGCCCACACCTCTCTTGTGTTTGGACACTTTGGTGTCGAAAAAACTTTAATTCATGTACAACGATTTTGTTTTTGGTCTCACATGAAAAATATTGTGACTCGATATGTAAAGGGGTGTGTGATGTGTTTTGTTTCAAAGCCCTCTAATAGAAAAGTTGGGCTCTACATACCACTTCCTATTCCGAGTCGTCCATGGGAAAGTGTGTCAATGGACTTTGTAGGAGGTCTACCTTTGTCTAGGAAGGGTCACGACTATTTGTATGTCATCGTTGACTGTTTTAGTAAAATGTGTGTTCTTATGCCTTCTAAAAATCATATTACTACAGAGCGGAGTGCTTCTCTTTCCTTTCAGTATGTTTGGGTCCACTTTGGGCTACCCACTTCGATTGTGTTAGATAGAGACTCTTGCTTCCTTGGAGAGTTCTAGACCAGCTTGTGGAGGATGATGGACACCAAACTGAAAAGAAGTACAACATTTCACCCGCAGGTCGATGAACAGACTGAGGTGGTTAACATGACCGTGGTACATTTGTTGAGGGGTTACTATGGGAAACATCCCAAGTTGTGGGATGAGCATCTCCCCTACATACAACATTCATACAACCGAGCAGTGCATTCATCGATGCAGCGTTCACCATTCGAGACATGTTTTGGATACTTGTCGAAGGATCCTTTTGACATGGTCTTTGGAAGAGAGGATGGTTCCAATGGACGAGATGATAAGGATAAAGCTCAGCAGTTCATTCAGCGAATCCAGAAGATTCACCAAGCAGTGTAGGAGCAGTTGGAAAAGATTCAAGCCTATTACAAGGCTCGACATGGTAAGCACCGAGTCGACCATCAGTTCCAAGTAGGCGACAAAGTGTGGTTCCACATCAACAAAGACAGGATGAAGGGGGAAGGACAGAAGTTACGACCAATCCGGTATGGGCCATTCACCATATTGGAGAAGATTGGGAATAATGCCTTTCGTCTTGACTTGCCAGTATATATGCAGATGTAATCAGTAGTGAATGTGGAGAACCTGAAATTGTATGAACTGCCTTTGATCATGGACAATGATGAGGTGGGCACCATTCCTACAGTTGATGATTTCACACCTGAATATCTCGATGAGTTGCCCAAAGACATCATTCTCGACAGAAGAATCAGGACTTTGCGACGTGGAGATGTAGAATACCTTCGAGTTGGACTAAAGGGAATGCATCCAAGCAAGGCCAAATGGATGGAGAAAGAAAGAGTGAGGGCACAGTTGTTAGGGTCCCACCCTAACCCCCTTATTTATGTCATGGGATCACGTCATAGTCAAGAGTCAATAAAGCCCATATTAATATTTGTAAGTGGTTAACCCGCAATTAATGACGGGACCACAGTTAGTTGCAAATGGGCGGTAGTATTAGATAGAGGGTAGATGGGCGGTAGTATTAGATAG